>JAQZBX010060058.1:0-17388 GCA_029593785.1 Cabassous unicinctus | reverse complement strand
TGCTTTACCCCACAAACACCAGTGGTCTGACTTTTCCACGTAAGCACTGCCATGTAAGTGTGCCCTGATGTGAAAACCCTCAGTCACTTTAGAGTGCACGTTTTTTCATGAGGAAAAAAATGGCTTTCTGAAACCTACAAATAGCTCCATACCACTGACTGCCTCCAGTTCAAACTCTTCCAGAAGGCTGCCTGTATTTTACTTACCAAGGCTTATTCCCATCTCAGCGGCTCTCAACCCTCCCTGCTGCGCTGCACTGAAGCGAATCCTTTCTGACCCAGATAAGCAGCCGAAGGGGGCGCAGCACCCAGGCCGGGCCAGCCTGTGAGCGAGGCGAGGCTCTGCACGGTGGGCCTGGACCAGGTCACCCCAGGAGCCCCTTCCCACAAAAAGAGCACGTCCTGCCCCCTGCCCCCCCGGTGCAGTCAGAAGTCCTGAATTCTATCCCCAGACACCCTCAAGCACACGCAGAACGGCTGCTGGCAGGGGCTGACCGCAAAGCGAGTTACACTGAAGGCCGAAGGCCGAGGCTGGTAGTGGCAGTAGAGGACTGAGCAAGGACGACTGCTCGTGTTGCCACTACACTCTGGAGCTCGTGACCAGTTATTCAGCAGGCCTGTCTACACCCTGTACAGCTCCACTTTAAAAGTAAACACTGCACATCAGATTTCTCCATGGCCATGTCGTCAGCAGGGCCTCTGGGCCTGGAGTTGCCCAAGGGAGGAGCGTGCGGCGTGGTGAGACAGCTGCTTGAATGCAGGCGGCCACAGGGCCTTGAACGGGCTCCTCCACTGTGCAATGGGGACAACAGTGTCCATGTCAAAGGGTTTCTGTGAGAATTAAATAAAAAAGCACTCAAAGTAGTTAGTGTGCTGGAAAAACAGCAAGTAGCCAATAACATTAGTTGCTAATACTACTATGGCACTTGGTCTAGTTGAAAAAGCAGTTAAATCAAGTGAGGGGCCGCCGCAGAGGCTCCACCTTCTGTGCACCCGAGTGTCCCGACTGGCCTGAGCGCGGCAGCCAGCTGCCAACGCCGTCCGCCGAGCACCGTCCCTGTGAGCGAGGGGGCTGGCTTCCCGTGACTACATCTGCCACTGGAAAAGGGACTCTGCCGTGACGAGCGGTCACCACTTCCAAACAAGTGGCAACAGCTTGAGGAGGCTCCAGTGACGGCAACTACAGCCGTACAAAGCACTCTTGAACGTCAACGCTCCGAGCGACGCCAGGAGAGAAATGTCACCCCAACTGTGCTGACAGCAGCTGGGCAGGATGCAGCAGACTTTTCTTAATCTGTAAATGTCACTCACTGAGTGCAGACACTCAGGATCTTTGACCCACTGACCCCAGGCCAAGGAGTCCGTCCTACGAACACAGTCAGTGGAGCGGTCCACGGCTGTGCACAGGAGATGTCTTAGCCGTACAGATCAAAAATGGCTAGAACCCAGCAGCCGATGACTATTTAAATCTGTAAGCAAACCTACATGCAGTCTTTAAAAAGCAATTTCAAAAACAAAAGGCACAGAGGGAATCCTCACGCTTACGGTGAGTGAAAAAGGTAGACTGTGTATGTGAATTGTGCACACACAACACAGGCCTTGAAAAAAATGCACCAAACATTGGTAGTAGTTATCTCAGTGATTTTCTTAATAAAGCATTTCTCTGCTCTCTAATTTTTCTACAGGGAACAGTCAAAACATTAAAGATATTAAGTCTAAAATAATATCTTCTTAGAAGATATGAACAGGATACAAAAGGCAAGATAGAAGCATGCCTGAAAACGCCAGCCTCGCCTCCCCCCCCGCCCACCACTGCCCACCTAAGCTGAGCCAAAGGCGCCCCCGAGGCAGCCGGCCTCCCCCAGGGAGCCACACAAGGAAACAACACGACGCCCAAGAAAGCCATGGGGGGCACATGAAGCCAGGGGGTTAGGGACCATCACGGCGGCTGGAGCCTCGCTGGCAGGGGGACAGAACCCACCCCGAGCAGGGGGAGTGGGCAGGCAGGCCTTCCTGGCTGATGCTTAGTGACTGGCCCTCAAGGTCAAACCATGAACTCTAAATTCTGGTAAATGAAACATTCATTTATTTTCAATTTATTTTCCAATAGCTCACGCAAGGGAGGAAAAACATCTGCTAAATATTTTTTAGTCAATGGTGAAAAATATCTATAAAAACTTTAAAAGTGACTTGTAAGCATTTTTCTAAAACAGTAATTATGAGTTTCTAAAAACCAGAATAAGGAAATAGATAGTTTAATAGTGAAAGTTATTTGCTGACTTGGGCCAAGTGAAAGCCAACACAAACCAAAAAAACTTTTTCCACGTAAAAACATTCCTTTTAATATATATATTTTTAATTCTAGAGTTCTACTCATTAAAAAAAGGAGAGAGAAAAAGATTACTGCTCCAAAATTTCCCCAAAAGGTGCCAAGTACTTCACTGGATGCATTCCAGCAAAGTTACTGTTAAGTAAATTTCTTCCAAATGAATCTTACTTTCCCTTTTGATTTCCAATAAAAGATAGTCTTCAGAGCACTGGAGTCTCCACCAGGAATTCCCAATCCTAACTCCACACAAAACCTCCGCTGCCAGTGCCCCACTGCAGACCACTCAAACCAGGACCCCGGGCCCGCAGCGGGGGGCCCGGGCGTGAGACTGAGAAGGCCCAGAGGGCTCCAAGGCGCAGCGTGGCTTGGGGGCACGGCCCGGCCTCGGCAGTGCAGAAAGAGCAGGAGCTCCTAAGACGGGGTTACAACAGCTGCTAAAAGAGCTGCCCTGAAAGAGAGCATGTCCAAAGCCCCACGCTCCTGCCAAGGGGAGCACGTGCGAAAGTAAAAAAACGCATTTCCTGCCCTGCTGCCCCTTCTCTCCCTTCCTGCCCGCTGGCTACCAGCAACTTTCTTCCTACAACTTCCAGCAACGGCTCAACTTCTGCTGCCGGGCAGGCACGAACACTGCACGCTTCCCACTACCCTCCACAAAGGAAAGAGCTGTAACGCAGCCCGTGGTAGAATGCCTGCAGCACGGGCAAGTCCAAGTGCTAGCAGAACTGGGGAGAAAACTTAAATAAGAAGCCAGAGCAACACAACAGTGCAAAGCACTTACACAGAAACTCCAAAGCCAAAATGCCTTGGATAAAAACTAGTGGGAAGAATGAATCACCAGGCAGGGATCCCGCCCGCTGGCCTGAGTCAGGAGGAGCTGGGCATCTGTGACCCCTCGGGCTGTCACGGGGTAAAAGCCACGAGTCCCAAGAAAGTGGACCTCACAGAGCTGCAGCTACCTGGCCACCAGGGACCAGCCACAACCGTCCAGAGCAGCGGCACCACTGAGGCCCGCGTGGTAAGTCAGAACGCCGTGGCCGGACTGCCGCTCAGAGCCTTCTTTTAAACGCAGCTCCAGCGACCTTGGGTAGATCCTCCTAGAACAGAGCAGGTAACAGGCAGCGAGTGCAGGTGGGGGCGGGGTAAAGAAATCAAGGGTTGCTAAAGAAAGGTGTCATGTTAGCAGCAAAAAGCAACGGAAGACAGTGAGGGAAAATACAGAAGCACTTTTACAGGCAGAATTTTCAAAGGCACAGCCACGTGGGAACAGACACCCAATCTCACCACACTCTGGAGGCAGCACCGTGTTTGAGCCAAAGACAATATGCCCTCCCCCACCAAGAAAGGCTAAATCCTGTGGCTAAATCGCGTGGAAAACCGTGATAGCTACCGACGTAAAGGCTCTGCACATCATCCCTTCACACCGCACTTGCTAGAACGAGTTCCATGGACCATCACCTCCCAAAGGAAGTCGGCCGAGGCGTCCCCGAGGCCGTTTCTGCCCTCAGGACTGCCAGTTCAGTCTGTACCTCACACGATGCTGTTACTGTGATTACTTTGGCCAGAAGTAGGTTTAAATGTTGGGGTTTTCTTTGAGAAACTGCCTAAAAGTCTAATCATAACAAGTAGACTGTGCCTATAACGACCATTTCCCTCCCCCCAAAACCATCTTCAACCACCTGAGATGAACCATTCGGAGCAGTAAGTCCATTGAAGTGGTTGCTTTATTATCCTTTTGGGATACTAGCCATGATTTAAGTTCAGTTACAGAACCTTTGGGCATCCAGGATGAGAAACAACAAGCACTGAAAGAAGCCAGAAATGTGTGGAAAGCACATCTGGTTGAGAACAAGGGCATATCCAAGGTCCAGAAGGTCAAACAGGTCCCTGGGTTTTACTTCTATAGGTGCAGGGAATCCCACCCCCTAAGTCTTTCCTGGACAGCTACTATGACAAGGCAAAGCTGCTTCAGAGCCAAGGAGACCAAAGTGCTGAGTCAGCAGTGAAAAGGCAGATGAGGAAGAGCTGCTCAAGTGAGGTGAAGAGAAGACATGTGGGCCTCAAGAAATTCCAGACTGGGCAAGGAGATGTGCTTCAAGTCCTGGGGTGCCTGCCTACCCATGGGGGCCCCAGGTTCAGTTCCCGGTGCCTCCTAAAGAAGACAATCAAGACAGGGAGCCGACACAGTAAGATGATGATGCAACAAGGAGACACAATGAGAAACAAAAGCAGCAGGGAGCAAAGGTGGCTCAAGTGACTGGGCACCTCCTTCTCACACGGGAGGTCCCCAATTTGGTTCCTAGTGCCTCCTAAAAAAAAATGAAGATGAGCAGACAGCGAGCACCAAAACAATGGGGGTGGGGGGGCAGAAATACATAAGCAAAATAATATATATATATATAAAAAAGAAATTCCAGACTCACCTCCCACAGCAGATATACCCAGACCCTGCATCCAAGAGGTCAATGGAATTTGCCCAAAGGAATTCCACCACTATGAGCAAAATCCAGCCCAAGCCTGCCTTTTCAAACACGCCTCCTACAAATTCATCCACATACCTGATTCTCCTTACCGTTGTTTAGTACCTACTAAGTGCCGGGAAATTTATATAATCATCTCGTTTACATTCTTCAGAATGGACCCTCTAATCTCAAGGTACCAGACAAGCTAGTATCTTCTCCCCTGCATGGTACCTTCTTCTCCATAAAGACCAATGTTAGTTAAAGCCCTCCTTCATAGCTACCCTTCCTCACATGGTTCCTATTTATCATAACACCTAAATTATAAAAAGCAGGTGGTTTTACTTCCAATAATGGCTGAGTAGTTGGGCCAAATCTCTTGCAGACACTAAAAGCTCTAGATAAAGCATAAAAAGCAATACCTGAAGCTGTCAGAAACTACAGTTAGGGCTTTGCTTGGGGCCGTGAATTAGCCCTGCTGAGTTTCTTGTCCTGAAGAGCAAGGGGCAGCTGTGGCTCAGACCCCACATGCTTCTGACCTGGAAAGCCAGACATCTCCACTCTGGTAGACTGCAGCTGCTGGGAGCTGAGGGGGAATCCAGAAAGGAGTGTGCCACAACCCTGAAATGTGCAGGAATAGGGTCCCGGATCCAAGAAGCCAAGCTCAGACTGCCAGACCCGAGCAGAGATTCTGGCTGCCCATCGACACCAGGAAGACAGTGCCTGGAGCCCGAGTCCAGCAGACTCCTCTTCAATCAAGAGGGCAGAACAAAACCTGGAGTTTCCACAGTGCACCCCCACAAAATCCAAGAAGCAATCGACAACTGCAAGGCAGGTAAACAAACAGAAAATCCCGACCCACACACTGCGGGGAAAGCCAGCGATGCCAGCTGACGGCCACGCTGGTGCCAGCAGGAAGGCTAGCGACCACCACAGGGAACACAGAGGAAAAGAGGCTGGTGGTGGGACCCACAGGCAAGCCCAGGGGACACGCAGAAACTACACAGAAACTACGAACGGTAACAGATGGAAACACGAACTAAAAGATGCAACATCTGAACAAAAACGACTGGGTGGGCTTTTCAGAGCAGTCTCTGTGGTCTTGAAGCCAGGTCAAGAGAAAGTATCCAATCTGAAAAGGAAAAGAGAGAGAAATTTTGGGGAAAAATGAACAAAGCTTCAGGGGCGTGTGGGACAATATCAAAAGGTTCAAATATATGTAACTGAAGTCCCAGAAGAAGAGAATGACACAGGAAATATTTTTGGAAAAATAATGGCTGGAAATCTCCTAAATGTGGTAAAAGGCATAAATTTACAAATCTGAACAAAAAGCTGAGAGAATACCAAACAAGAGAAACACAAGACAACGACACGCAGACACATTATAGTCACAGAGAAGACGCAAACACGATGGCGACTTCGCTCCGGGAACCAGGGAGGCCGAAGTCAGGGTCTCCACTTCTCTGACATGCGGGAAGAAAGAAACGCTGCCAACAAAGACCCCCACCACCAGGGGATAATTCTTCAACAACAGGAGCAAAAGCAAGACATTTTTTGACAAAAGAAAACAGAATTTCTTGCCAGTGGACCTGCACTACGAAATATGTTGAAAAAACTCCAGACTGAAGGGACATAAGAGAAGCCTCATCTCCAGTAGGGTATGAAAGCACTGGACACGGGAGAGATGGGGGGAAATATAAAAGGCCATTTTTTCCTCTTAATTTTTCAAAAATTGGCTCATTCTCATAAAATAATCCATATTGCACAGTGAGGTCTCCATGTTCTGCAGACGCAGCACCCACGCTAACCGGAGAGAGACGACAGACAGGGCCAAGGGCTGCAGCCCGCCGCGAGGGGTGGCGCTGTGGACCCAAGCGGGCCAAAAGGTGGTCCCTACGGAGCCCCGACAGCAGCCGTGCAGCGAGGCCAGCCCACGCAGGAAATCGAGGCCAGGCACTTCAAGTTCCAGGATAGGAAAACTTAATCGATGGTGGGGAGAAAGCAAACCAGGGGCTGCCTGAGGGGCCGAGGGCGGGACCCAGCAGGAAACGGCGTGAGAGAGTCTCTGAGCGACAGTTATCATCCACATGTTGAGAGTGGCTTGTGAACATGGGCCAAATGGTAAAAAGCCCTTAAATTTGCACATTTCACTCAATGTAAATTTTACCTGAAAATATAAAAAACACAAAATATTGACCTGTAGCACTGAGGAGCATCAGCTAGAAGTTTTTGTAACTGAATGAATAAAAATGAATAGCTGGGGGGGGGGGAACCGTGTCATCAAGATGCAGACTCCAAACGAGGCGCCAGCTCCAAGGCTGGAGGCAGCCATGGAGGCTGCAGGGCCAGCAGAAGCTGCGGGGCATCGCGCTTCCTCTCACGGAGCTCAGGTCTCCCGTTCCCTTCGCAGTTCATCTTCAGGTCTTCCCTCTCATTTTCAATGATGTGGTAAAAATTTAACTTATAATTTCGGTTTCACCTAATAACATATCCACTTACTAATCTCACCTTTTGGCAAATTAACCGCTCTGTTTTCTCTACTAAAATGGAGACAAAAGTAGCAGCTAACTCCCTGCATTATGGGGATTAAAGCCGACACAGGCACACTTCACTTTGCACACAGTGGCTACATGGAATGTTAGCACTGCTCCAGCCTTGCTGACCACCGAGTCTCTGCTCACTCTTTATCAGCACTTCCGGGAGGAAATAACTCACTTTGGTAAACTGGCCTTCCCAATACAAATATCAGGTACACTGGTTCATGAACCTCATACCTACTCTTTAAAACAAAGAAAACACAAACGAGTGCTCTCCGAAATCCCATCCATTGCAAAAGTACCCATGCACCGAAGACTTTGTCAGGAACCTGGAGTCAAAAGCCGACTGCCCACCCACAGTAGTTTATGTCCAGGCAGAGCTTCAGGACAACACTTTTTTTTACCAGCTTTCTTACAGCTACATTAGCATTATTCCCAAGTTTTTAAATTTTATAAAATATCTAGAACAGTTTGGGGGGATTCTCTTCCCCATAAATTACTTCTCTTCCTGTTTCAAACAGTTTAGTGTTATTTCTAGTCTAGACCAAGTATGTATAGAAGTAGTTCCTATATATACACGTTTTAATTAGACTCACTGTGAATCAGTAAGTAGCTATGTTTGTGAGAATGCAGTAATTTACTTCTAGTAATTCTACTGAAGTTTTTATGTAAAAGCCCCAAATAATTAGGAAATGAATCCGCAATGCTCCCTCCTAATAATTAACCCAGTATCACTGTTTGAAGTAGAAGAGAAATATAAGTTTAGCAGTCCTTCAGGTTATTGTCTTCTATAGCAAACTAAAATATCTAGGCTTACCATGATTTAAGATTTTGTAAACATTAAAGGCATGTAATTAAAACGTTCTTCCTTTTGAGTACTAAAAACGTTACTTTGGAAAATGGACTCATCTGCGTGTGCCCCGTGGCAGGTGACTCTCTCAGGACTTGACATAATAAACGTGTCCTGCTAAGTGCCAAGAGCTGCGGGCTCTGGTGACGGAGAGAAAGACAGTCTCTGTCCTCAGGCAGGGGAAGTCCTGGGAGAGGGAGTTAAAGGCGTGTGGCCGGGCCCGGGACAGAAGGCCAAGGGCGGTGTGGCCGGGCCCAGCAGCAGGAGGCGGGGCCGCAGCCACAGGTGTCCAGCTGGGGGAGAGCCTGTGCGAAGGCCCAGCGGGCAGCGGGGAGGGCGCGCACGAGGAGCGAGTCCAGGCAGACGCCCCAGAGAGCACCGAGAGGGTGAGGCGAGGCCAGGGAGACCGGGCAGTCACGCTGCGTCTGGCCTGGACGCAGGTCAAGGCCACTGTTTCTAACAACAGCTAAGGGCCCGAGGCTGAATGACTTAAAACCAACGACGCTACAAGGCAGGGACAGCCTGCTCCTTGCGGACTCTATCCCAGCGACGCTCCCGCCTCAGGAAGGAGCGGGTGCGCGAGGCTAGGGGCACGCCGTTTCCTGAAGCCCGTCTTAATCTCCGCCCCGGCTCCCTGGCACCCAGCCCCAAAGCCGAAGCCCACCTGCAGACGCGTGCTGGCGCGTGGAGGAGGGGCTGGAGCTGCGAGTGTCGGCGGAGGACACGGCTCTGAGGATATGGAGGGGTCGATGGGACGTTGTGCAAGCCGGTTGGAGGGGATGAGAAGAGAAGGAAAAACGTACGAAAGGCCTGCGGGGGACAGGGACTAGAGGAAGGGCAGGTCAAAGCACGGCCGCACGGAGCTCCGCGTGTGGCCGTCAGCTAAGCGCCCGGTCTACTCGGGTACGGGGACTGTGCAGTCATCGGTGAGACCGACAAAACCCAGGCAAAAACGCTGTGGATCATGAAACGAGAGGAGTCCAAGGGGTGTCACCACCGGCAGGGCAGGAAAGCAGGCGAGCACCTGCGCGACCAGCGAGCCTGACGGCGATGCGCAGGGCGGCGCGAGGCACGCCAGCGGGCAGCGGGCGCAGCGGGGCGGTGTCTCTGGGGAGGCACGCAGCCAGCCACGTGTGCTTTAAAAGCACACAGCAGACTCTCCCAGACCCTCCCCTGGGCATGCAGTGTGCAGGGAAACCCCAGCACCGAGGAGAGGCGAGAAAGACGAGGGTGTGGGAAGCAGCCAACGACTGCGAGGTCATCCGGAGACAGCCACGGAACAGCAGAGGTCCAGAGGTGGACACCATGAAAGAGGCCTCAAATCTGTGAGGGAAAAGATGGGTCACTAACAAATGGCGCTGGACAACTGGGTAGTCATCTGGAAAAAATAAAGTGAGCTTTGTACCTCACACCAAAATAAATTCCAGATGGATCAAAGACTTAAATGTAAAAGTGAAACCATACAAGTTCCTGTGCCAGAAGACACGACAGGGGAACATCTTTATAAACTAGTAGGGGAGGCACAAAACCCAGAAGCCACAAAATTAAAGACATATACAATATTAAAAAAAAAAATGACAATGGCAAAGTCAAAAGACAAGATAAAAAACAAAAAGTTATTTGTAACTCATATTGTAGACAACATGAAGACAATTTTTATGAAACTTAAGAAGTTCTAAAAAATAAAAAATAAAAAGAAGGACCAACAACCCTGCAGAAATAGGCAAAGGCTATGGCAGCTCACCAAAATAAATAAACGAAATAGTTCCCCTGGAAAGACGTCCAGCCTCACTCGTGAGACTAGAGAATAAAGGCGTGCGACACTGGGAGCCACTCTCCGCCTAGCCCGGTGGCAGTCGAGGCGGATGACGCGCCCTGCTGGCCAAAGGCGGGAGGAAATGGCCAGTCCTGGACAAACGCACACGCCACCTGGCCAGCCAGCAAGGCCACCTGCAGGTTTCTGCCCACAGGTGCGCTCACCTGAGAGCTGACACGCTCACAGACAGCTGCCCCCGCGCTGCTCGTAAGAAACACAGTGTCCAGGAGGGAGCATTCACTCGGGTCAGGCGGAGACGACAATGGGCTGATCAGACCCCTCCTCAGGTGAGAGGCCACGAGGGGAGCAAGGGGCAGGCCGTGCACAGGGGAGGCCGAGCCGCGTGGCCACAACGCACGGCCTCCCTGGAGGGCTCTTCTGGAACTGGTAATGCTGGTCATCTCCAGAGAAGGGCACTGGGTGGCCGCGAAAGAGAGCCGGGCCTGGACCTAACCTTCCCGCGTGCTGGCCGCATCCTGGGCGAGGCTTCACAGCGAGCACCTTTGCACCTCTGCTCACCTCTGCTCACCTTACCTACTCTTTCTTAAAAAGACGCCGCCCTCCGCGTCACTGCGTGTGCGCGCGCGCGGGGCTGCCACGCACCACCACGTGCGTTTGGGGAAGCATAAGACGACTGGCAGGAAGCGGGCGGCACTGAAGGCAGGGGTGGGAGGGGCTCTGTTGGTTGCAGGGGGGTGGGGGGCGGCTGGCTATGAAGGGACAAGGGGGAAACAAGGTCAACAGAGGCGCCAAAGTTAAAGGAAGGGTTTGGCACGTTTACATGCCAAGTGGAGAAACCACGGAGGTTAAAGACCCATGTCGGGGGGGGAGAGAAGGCCGGACCCAGAGATCAGACCCCTGACCCGACAATGACCCTGAGGAACCCGACGTGCCCAGCCTTGGACGGAGAGGAAAGCTCTCCCTCTGACACGGAAAAGAAATTCAGGGTGGGTACAGGCACAGCTGAGACACTTCAAGGGCCAGTGAATTTGCCTACGAGCCTGAAAACCATCCCCCTAACATGCAAAACAATCCTAAAAGGCAAATATATCCATGACAGCGTTCCCGACAGCCACAGAGCCCCTGCCTGCAGTTCAGCCATGCTGGCGGAGTGCTGGCTAAGTCCTGCGGTACTGCTTTTAAGTCCAGTCCTACTTAGCTATGGCCTGGTTACAGACTGCAAGCAGCTGTTAGAATGTCAATTATTCAGAAGATATTCTGCTGTGCTTTCATCTTCTCTTCACTCTCAATAACATCAGGCCTTTTAACCCAAAACGATTCTGATTTCTAAGAGATTAACCTATTTTATAACTTTGTTACTTACCTTTTTCACTTTTGATAGAAAATATGTTTCTATGTGTGAGGTCTCTCCAAAATCAAAACATCTACAGGGACTGGGGAAAATGAAACACCTTGTTAAAACTCATTTCTAAACTGATTACGTTAAGGCAAAATCCCAAATCAGAAACCCTCCAATAATCTGTAACCTAATTAGTGAACGTGGAGCAACAGTTCTCACTTAAACAAACAAGAGTTCCCAAAAAAGAAACAGCCACAGAATATTTTTCCAAAACCTAATCCATCTCAGGCGGAAAAGAATGCCAAAGTAGAAATTACTTTTGCTAGGCATATCAGAAATGCTCTTTTGCTCTGTTAACAGTCCGTAAGGAAGCCAGCATTCAGCAGACAGACAAGTAACAGCCTCGAACTGTAAGACTCGTGTGTTAATTTGTTGGAAAGATATCTATCAATCCAAAATGCCATCAATCCCAAAGGTGAATGAAGTACACAGGGCTGAAGAAAAAAAGGGATAAAATGAAGCCTAAATAATGTGCTTCAAAAACTGCAGAACAAGACTAATGTCGATGTTTATCGCCAATTATTTCCCAATCTATACAAAGGACACGATCACATGACCCAGGATAAAACTTGCAGTTTCTACACTCATACTCCAGAGCACAACATAGACACGGCGCTCAACACAGGCTTGTTGAGGGGACTCACGCAAGTGTGAGGGCAAAGGACAGTAATTAAAGTGCCACGTGCCCCGAGCCGCCAAACTTGAGAAGCGGTGCTACGGCAAATCCTCGAAGACACACTTCAGTTTCCACTGTCAATGAAAGTGGCAGGAAAACAATTAAAACTGACCCCAGGGTGCCTCAATTCCCACATCATGTACTTCACTACATGGAGAACTCAAGTTTTTCAGACCCATAAAAGCTGGCAAAAAAAGCCAACATTGCAGGGTTTTGTCTTCCGTAGGGCAAAAAACGAAGCAACGAAAACAAAGACGCACGGGCTGGGCAGGTCCCAGCTGCCTTGGACAGCAGGGCCCCGAGGCCACAGCTCCTCCTCCAAGCACTGGCCACAGCAGCGCTGTCTGGCCAGGCCCCTCTCCAGCAATGCCAAATCACTCTCAGCTGCCACAGGCCAGGCGTTTGGGGGAAAGGAGAACCCAAAGAAGCCACTTACACCTCACATGATAACCCTGCGCCCTACCACCCCGTCCCACCTCTGTGCTACGATGGCTCTCCATGGCTGACCCGGGCACCCGAGCAGCAGCGGTGTGGGCCTCGGCGGGAGGTGCAAGGGTCAGTCATGGTCTTCGTGGAGAACAAAGCCTGAGTCTCTACGGCATTCATGGCTAGGGCGCCACTACTACCCACAGATCACAGTCCCCAAAGGAAGAGCACCCCCCCGTGGGCACATCACCTCAGCAGGGCCCCCCATCGTGCCACAAGGATTCCGGAACAGAAGCCTGCACGTGAGGGCGACGGAGCGCCTCCCCTGCCGCCTCAGCCGTGGAGCCCCAGAGGCTGAGGCCGCGTCTCCACGGCTCCGGCGCAGTGCTGAGCCATCGACGCCTGGCACCCCAGCTGGAGGAAGAGGGTCCTGGAGGTGGAACATCGACATCGTTCCAGAGACAGCGTGTTAGGTATGAAGGCAGAAAGCAAAGAGCCCATTAATGAGAAAAAAAGCCCGGGAGAAAGCCTATGAAACCACCCACACAACGAAGTCCTGCCACCTGCTGCAGCCTGACGAGCTGGACGTCAGGACGCCGAGGGCCACAGGTCGCAGGATGCCACTCCCACGAGACGTCCGGGAAAGGTAAGCCCACGGAGACAGAAAGTGGACTCGCGGTTGCCGGGGGCTGGGGTATGACGGCTAACGGCAAGGGGTCTCCTTTTAGGGGTGGTGAAAAGGTTCTGGAATTAGATAGTGGTGATGGCTGCACAACTCTGATTACACTGAAAACCAATTAACTGTACACTTTCAAAAGGTGGATTTTATGGTACGAGAATTCTAGTGCAATAAAGCTGCTATTAAATAAGCAAACGCCATAGCAAATTAGCATTTACACAAAAAAGAGACTTTGAAGGATAAATCTAAACTATTTCCAAAAACGTGGCTTTTTATTTAAATGACAAGAGGGAAGCATGTGCTACGTCCACATCCAAATGGTCGGCATTACTTAGCATACTGGATCATCCCGTCTTAGGGGCACAAGCCAAGTCACCTGTCAATTACTGGGGAGTTAAACTACTTCCGTCATCGATCAGTGTCACTGCTTTTCCTTCTGTAAGTAAAAATGCCTATTTTAACGTCCTGACACTTTCAACCTTCTAGGAGTCCTCAGAGCGATAATTTATAATGCACAGCTGATGGTTGTTTGGATTGGACAAGGTTAATATGTGATGTCATCAAGAACTCACCAATGAGACGTCTGACTGTGCGTCACGTCATCTGCCTACGAAGCTTCATGTAAAGAGGACACCCACGGGCCTTTGCTCGTTCTTCCAAACATTTCCGCACTTACTGGTGAGTATCCTGAGCCAGCCAAGTCGGCACCCAGCCTGAAGAAGGGCTCCAAGAAGGTGGCGACCAAAGCGCAGAAGAAAGGCAGCGAGAAGCGCAGCGCAAGGTGCGCTGCTTGGTCTACGTGTACAAGGTGCTGAAGCAGGTGCTCCAACACCAGCATCTCGTCCAAGGCCATGGGCATCACCAACTTGTTCGTCAACGACATCTTCAAGCACACCGTGGGCAAGGTGTCGCGCCTGGTGCATTACAAGCGCTCGACCATCACGTCCAGGGAGATCCAGACAGCCGTTCGCCTGCTGCTGCCCGGGGAGCTGGCCGAGCACGCCGTGTCTGGGGGGCACAAGGCCGTCACCAAGTACACCAGCGCCATGTGAGTTCCGACCAGCAGGGAGAAAGCAACTGGGCCAATCCAGACACCAAAGGCTGTTTTCAGCGCCACTTACTCTTTACAAGGAGACCTGGCGCTCGTTTTCTCCTTCCTTAAAGCCAAATGTAGTTTTAATCTAAACCTTGAGTAAATGTTTCTTAGTCGGTGCAAAGGTTATAATTTTGTCTAATAAATTGGTATTTCAAATAAAACAAAAAGACCTAGTGATGGTTCAGAGGCAACTGCAAACAATAACTATATTAGAAAATACAGACAAAAGAAACAGAAATTTAAGTAGAACAATTAAAAAACGAAACGAATGAAGTCTACCTCTAAAAAACAAACACAAAGTCTCTAGGGTCAAAGAGGCTCAAACCTGAGGTAGGCTCAGCTTTAAGGGGCTGGTTTTTCAGGATTACACTAAATGTCAGAATTTGAGACACCCAGGCGACACGAATGTGCGAGCGCCAGGCTCCGCCGAGCTGCCCAGCACAGGCAGCGGAGGCAGCTGATGCCAGGCCTCACCTGTAACGCCACGGAGGCGCAGGAGGCCAGCCGTGAACGAAATGAGCTTGGCAGTGACAAACGGGGCGCAGGGGAAACCAAGCACCTCAGCTCTTCGGAGATACACAAGCAGCGACCCCAAGGTTACGCCTTCGGTAACCCTCCTTATTAAGAATCCTTCAGTCTTCTCCAGTTTTCCAAGGACGAACAACTGTTAAATCCACGTAGCCTTTCAAAAACCAATTTGGAAAGCATACATGCTTTCTGGCCAAGACTTAAATATTTTACTCCCAAATAGTGCAGCTTCAGAAGTTAGCGCTCCTCGATAGAAATGAGCACAAAACGCCTGCGCGGAGGAGGACAGGCGAGCACTGACTGTGCACCTGCTTTACCGCCCAAAGCCAGCCACCGCAGCACCTGGCCCGGGTCCCACGGCCAGAAGAGGCAGCCGCCGGCCCCCGGGGGGTGAGGGGAGCCCCTTCCTCCAGGGGCGCTTTCATATCTTAGCTTGACAGAAAAAACCTCCTAGAAAAGATACTTCTCTTCTAGATTCCATGTGCTGTAAAGGGACGCACACCCACGAGAAGCCCTCCGGCGGCCCCGGCTGCAGGCCCAGCCCAGGAGGTGGTGAGCAGGGCACGCCGCCGGCCCCCAGGCCGGCCCTTCCGCAAGCAGCTTCCAAGCGGCCCGCGTCTGCAGCCTCCTCGGCCCGCGGGCAGGCCCGGTTTCCAGGGCCCGCTCTTCACCTCTTACGGCTGGAATAACATTTTCCTGCTCGGCAACAACGTGGGATCAGGATGGAGACTGTAGGCTTAAGGAAAAGAAAGCCACCGTCTCAAGTAAGTTCCACCAAAAAAGGGGACATCAATAAAACCAACGTGTGTACCACAACCACTTCTTGCAGAGAAAGGTTTAAAAGAAAAAAAGCCACAAGCCCAAGCTGAAAACAGCTTTAAAGAACAAAACAAAAACAAAACAAGCACTAGCAATCTTGAGTTTCTGGACTGCATATCAGAGTTTTAACTTCAAAAACTGTTAAGGCCAAGAGCGTGAAGACATCGGACAGGCACGCAGCCCAGCTGCTTCTGCCGGCAGCCCCTGCTTTCTGGAGAAGCCCGCCGGTACCCCACACACAGCACCTTCCACTTCGCGGCCACAGTCCTGAAACATTCAGACCAAAGTTCAAGTCTCAAAGAGCATGACTACATGCCCTTCCTGTTTTCATCCCGGACAGGTGATCTTTCAGCTCAAGCTGACAGCCCCTGAGACCGACAAGCCACGGCAGTGGTGACACACTCACGCCCTCGGGGGCGAGGGCAGCCAGGTTGGGACCCTCATAAACACGGTTCACGTGCGTGTAAGGCCCTCCAACTTTTTTGTTTCTGTTACAGCTTTGAACAGAAGTCTGGCTCTTAAAAAACAAAATACACACGCACACAGGTGCACACCCACGCCCGTGTACTCACACAGATGCATGCCCACATCCACACACAGGTGCACGCCCACGCCCGTGTACACACACAAGTACACGCCCCCATCCATGCACACACAGGTGCACGATCGTGCCCACATATACACATGTGCGTGTCCATGTACACAAACAGGTGCACGCCCATGGACATACACACACAGATGGCGTCCCTGTACACAAACACACACACACACACACACACAGGTTCGTGCCCCTGTCCGTGTACACCTGCAAAGGAAATGGCAGCCGGCGGCAAGCGGAACCGGGCGACGGGCTCCCGAGGGCCTAGCGCCTCCGAAGCTCCACCTCCCCGGCGGCTCCGGCGCGGCCGCCAGCTCCTTCCTTCCCCGTGACAGGCGCCCGGTTTGGGGAAAGGCGGGCGAGACGCGGCGTTTCCCTCTCGTCCTTCGCCCTGGGGCCCGGCCCCGGGGACAGAGGTGTGGCGAGGGAGAGGCCGCCCCCGCCCCGCGCGCCCCGCGCGCCCCGCACCTTGTGGCAGGCCGGGCAGGTGGGCGCGCTCTTGCCGCCGCTCAGGCTGCTCTGGATCTGCGTGAGCTCCTGGCGCAGCACCTGCTTCTGGTGGAAGCTGAAGGCGGGGTGGTTGGAGGCCATGGTGAAGAGCAGCAGGAACTCATCGCCCGTGCGGCCCTCGTTGAGCTGCAGCCCGTAGTTGTGGATGATGGAGTCGATGTGCGTGAGCGTGCGGTAGAGCACGCCCGCCGCCTCGCGCTGCTCCGAGCCCAGCAGCGCCAGCGACACGAGCAGCTTGCTGCGCACCACCTCGTCCGTCAGGTTGGTGAGGCTGCCCAGGTCGGCCGGGTTGTTGGCCTTGATCTCCGAGTCGCGCAGCGAGTGGTAGTCCTTGCGCGCCAGGTCCTCGAGGCACGAGCCGAGGAAGCGCAGCTCGAGCGGGATGCACAGGTCCAGCAGGCCGCACAGGAACTCCACGCGCTGCGGCGACGGCAGCTCGGCGAACCAGCGGTACACGCCGTCCCTCTGCAGCGCGCCGCGCTTCTCCACCATGCTGCCGCCGCCGCCGCGCCGCCGGCCCGGCCCGGGGGGCGCGGGGGGCGCGGGCGGGGGCGCGCGCGCGGGGCCCGGCGCCGGGGGCCGCGCGGCGCGGGGCGCGCGCGGGGCCGGGGCGGGCGCGCGCGGCGGGGGCGGCGGCGGCGGCGCGGGGCAGCCCCCCGCCAGGGGCCGGCGGGCGGGCGCGCGCGGGGCGGCGGCGGGGGCGGCCGGG
>JAQZBX010060057.1:0-17388 GCA_029593785.1 Cabassous unicinctus | reverse complement strand
AAAAAACTGCTTAATACTGGCTCCATAGAGCTAATATCTGATTAAGGGGTGGCTCTAACGAGGGTTTCCCAGAGCACACACTATTTTCAGAAATGAGGTTGCATCCTTTAAAATACAAGGGCCATCATACTGTAAAATTTCTTGATATCATCTTGTCGTGTTAGGGCAGACAGATCCTCACCACAATCAAACACAAGCCCATTTCTTACACTAAGACTTGGGTTACACCTATGAGGATTACTCATGTTTTGAAGTTAACACATCCCTCATTTCTTACTCTAATAACCACCCATAAGCAAAATCACATGCATATCTGCTGTTTTCCACTGGGGAGATTCGTAAAAATGTATCTTAGAATAAGCACAATAGGTGATTTCCTAAGCAGTTCCCTGTCCCACTGGGAACAGATGTTGGATTAGACTCCTGGGCTACCACCAAATATGGCTCATATGAATAAGTATGGCAAATCCTGGCTGCTTACTGGGATCTTCTAAAAATGGAGGTGCCTAAAGGCTATTTGTGCATTCAGATACCCATAAGTCTACAAGTGAGGTGTAATTTCAACAGGAGCTCAGCACAGACACTGAAACCTCACTGGTAAAATGGAAATAGTACCTACAGGAGAGGGCTGAACTTGACCCACAGGGACTTTGCAATTGCGAGAGGATATAGATTCCCCTATCCTTAGCCATTTGCCCACAAATCTTGAGATGCTGGTGATGGTGCCCCCATTGCCCCCTCCTTCTGTTTATCATGGAAAGAGTGTTGGTATATTCACCAATTTCAGTGTTATCATTGCACATAACACAGGTCTCTGGAGGGCACTGCAAATCACCTGTATTTAACCATTGAGCTAACCTGTGACAGCTGTTTTGGAGATGAACAGTGAGCAGAGCTGGAAGCAGTCCAGGTAGCCCTCCCAGATGTTTTGAGCCAGCAGTTGCCTAATCTTCACTGATTCTTAAGTAATGGCCAAATGGCTGGCAGGGTGTTGGGCTAATGGAAATAAAATAATTTTCTCCTACATGAAAGGCCCTTGTGGTGGTTCCACATTTTGGAGCAGATCACAGCCTCATCCATTTCCACACCATTCCCAACTCACCATACTGGAGTGAGTCAGTGTTCAATGACATTGCAGATAGACTATCTAAACTACATTCATGCACAGTATATCCAGAGAGTCCTTCAGAGAATGCCCATTCAGGCTGCCCAAACTTGCCATACACACAAGTGGTCTGTGCCTATAACACCTCACACCTCAGATGCTCCTGTCCTACTGGGCGGGCACATACAAAGTGACTGCCTCTATGCCAACACCTGAACAAAATAGTTACTAAAGGCTGTGTCTTGCTCTTCAAAACCAAAAATTGGAATCCATCAATGCAGTCATGTTGAAGAGCATGGAGTGATAAATCCTTCTCCCTTGACATCATTATAACATAAACCCATTTCCAATCATGGCCTGAGCCACCAGGAAGTGGAGATTACAGCTCCCAAACAAAATAATGGAAGAGAGTGTGTCAACTTTAAAGATGAAGAGAAGCTACATCTGGAGGATACCTCAAAAAATGAACTAATTTTACCTTGCCATGAGTGTCTATTATGATACAAGTCACAACAATTGGTCTGCAAACACCAAATATAGAACAAGCCTTGAGAGAAAATATTATGCTGTTTCTCCACAAAGGAGAACCAACATCAAGTCTGGCTGTCATGATACAAGTAGCAGCCCCAGAAGCCAGTCCTCACTGACTGGTACAATGTTCACCCTGGCCCTGGGTTTTAGCATTTTTGCTGGCTGCGTAAGTCATTTGTTTACTTACCAACTCACAAAACCTCACTATGCAAGGTCAAAAGTGCAGAAACAATACTCAGTGTATCCTAAATTTGTTCCCAAGGCAAGGACAGAGGAGATTGCTACCTGTTGATGCTCAACCATCTGAGTCCAGCATGTCATTGTGCATGGCTGAGGTCCAAAAACTATCTAATCTGTATATCAGATGGGACCACTGGAACTAATGTATAAATGATTCTTGACCCAGATGTAACTGAAGTAAGAGATTCAAACAACACCAATGGCCTCAGAAATATAATCAAATAAAAACCCTGCCACAGATTACTGGATATAAAATATTTAGGCAGGAGCTTAGATTGCAAAGAAGGCCTACAAAAAACACCCAACTTGCATATAAGTGTGAACAAAACATATCTTCCTGTGGAGGGAAGTGCAGGGGCAGCATAAGAACACACAGCCAAAGCCTTTGCTATGTGCATTCTAGACTACCCTATAAAAGTCATGAAGAATTGTGGAAAGATGGCTGCAGATTAGACATGCAGGGCACAAATCTTTCACAAAAACAATAGAGAAAGAGCCCAAGCTGGCCAAGGGACATGCTATGGAGTCAGCAGACCAGGACAGTGCTTCACAACTCCAGGAGGGTAAGGGACAGAGAGACCAAGAACACACAACAGAAAAAAATGAGTTGCCAAACCACCATAGCTGCCAGGAAGGGCTCCCCTCCCCCAGTCCCAAGATGTTAAGCTGGAGTAAAACCCCTGGCTCACTTCAACTGACTGAGAGTGGAAAAGACATCTTCCTCCTTGTCAGCTGTTACCAAGGAAAAGGGAGAGGAAGTCAGGTGACTTTTCTTCAGTGAATTCAGCCAGCAGAGCCTGCTCAGTTTTAGCCAGACCAAAACACAGGAAAATGGAGAGATAAACTTACATGGAAAGGTGCACTGATGACCACCATCTGCTGGCCAGTCTGGAAATTGCATGGTCAAAAACTGTTGATGATGCTCTCTGTCTCTAAACCCTGAAAGAAAACATAAACCCCATTTATGAATCCCTGGTACCATTTTGATAACTAAAGTTGAGCAATTTTAAAGACTTATAATAGGTCAAACCAAATATCAAAAAAGAGCTGTGGAAAAAAAATATAGAGAGAGAAATTGGCCATCAAAATAAATTCACCAACATATTCAGATGCCTAGACAACCATAAAAAATTGCAAGTCATAATGGGAAGCAGGAATAAATGGCTCAGTGAAAGGAACAAACCAAATATCTTGAAAAGATACAGGATGTTAGACATATAATCAATGATAATCATACAACTCTCATAAATCAATTTAAAGAATTGAAAGAAAATATGACTAAAAGGATAAAGATTATTGAGAAGACACTGGGTGAGAGTAAAGATTAATTTGAAAGCCTGCAAGAAAAGTAGCAGACTTTGTGGGAATGAAAAACATAGTGGATGAGATTAAGAACATATGAGAGGCAAATAAGAGCAAATTGAAGACAGAATTAGTGATTTCAAAGACAGAACTTCTGAACTGGGAAAGACAGGAGAACAGAAAGAGAAGGAATGAAAAAAATGGAACAGAGACTCAAGGAATTGAATGACAAGGTGAAGCAAACATATGCATTATCAGTTTCCAAGAAGAAGAGAATGGAAAAGAGGCAGAAAGAATAGAAACTAACCCAAGAAATAGAACTAAACCATTTCTACAATTCAGAATGAGAAATATCAGAGGTAAATAAAGGATTCTGAAAGCAATAAGAGAAAAGCAAACATCACATACAAGGAAACCTTGATAAAATTAAGTGCTAATCTGTCATCAGAAATCACGGAGGAGAAAAAAACGGTATGATGTATTTAAGGTCCTGAAAGTGAAAAATTTCCAGCCAAGATTGCTATATCTAGCAAAGCTGTCCTTCAAAAATGAGGGTGAGTTCAAAATACTCATAGTAACAAAAATTGATATAATATTTTACAGAAAGACAAGAATTATAAGAGACACTAAAGGGAATGCTGCAGTCTGAAAGGAGAAAACAAGTGCAAAAGACTTGGAAAAGGGTGTAGAAATGAAGATTATTAGGAAGGGAAAAGTAAAGGGTAAAAAGACATTCACTAGTAAGATAAGACAATAGAAAGCCAAGGACAAAATGGATGAAGTAAGTAATGCCTATACAGTAATAACAATGACTGTTAATTGTTTTAATGCCCCAATCAAAAGAAATAGAATAATAGACTGGATTTTAAAAAACGGAGCCATTTATATGCTGTGTACAAGAGACTCACCTCTGAACATAAGGAAACAACCAGGTTAAAAGTGAAAAGTTGGAAAATGATATCCAATGGTAATAGTAACAAAAAAAAGAACTAGAGTAGCAATACTAATATTGGAAAAAAGATTTAAAGTGAAAAACATTACAAAGGATAAAGAAAGTCATTAGATGTTAATAAAAGGGGCAATGTACCAAGAAAAAAAAAACTCTACTAAACTATACTATACTAAACTATACTAAATATATTTTGCACCTGACCTGAGGCACACATTGGCAAAGCTATAGAGAGAAATAGATGTCTCTACAATAATAGTTGGAGACTTGAATAAGGCACTCTCAGTATTGAATAGAACATCTGTATATGAGGAGAAATAAAGAAATAGAGATCACAAATAGTATGATAAATGAACTAGACCTAACAGACATCTATAGAGCATCAAACCCCAAAACAACAGTATATACATTCTTTTCAAGTGCTAATGGATCCTTTTTCATGATAAACAAATGTTGGTACACAAGAGAAGTGTCAATAAATTTAAAAAGATTGAAATAATACACAACACTTTATTAGATCATATCAGAAATGAAGCTGGAAATCAATAATGGATGGAAAAAGGGAAAATTAATAAATATATCGATATTAAATTACAGACTGAAATAATCAGTGGGTCAGTGAAGAAATTGGAGGAGAATTCATCAAATATCTGAGAAGAATGAATATGAGAACACAAAATATCAAAACCTATGATATACAGCAAAGGCAGTCTTGAGAGGGAAATTTATAGCTCTCAAAGCTTATGTTTAAAAAATGGCACCATAACTAGGTTATATCCAGAAAAACTGAAACCAGAGACACGAACAGACATTTGCATATCAATGTTCATTGCAGCATTATTCACGATTGCCAAAAGTTGGAATAATCCAGGCATCTATCAACTGATGAATGGATAAGCAAATTGTGGTGTATACACATGATGGCTTATTATGCAGTCGTGAGAAGAAATGAAGTTGTGAAGCATATGACAGCATGGATGAATATGGAGGACATTATGTTGAGTGAAGCAATCCAGACACAAAAGGAGAAATACTGTATGACTGTGCTGTTTTGAACTAAATACATTGTGTAAACTCATAGAGTTAATTAGAATATAGGTACCAGAAAATAGAAGGAGAGTGGAGAATGGAAAGCTGAGGATGAATCTGTGCAGAATTGGTTTAAAAAAAAAAAATCTTTGGAAATGTATAGGAATGGGTAAATCATATAATGGTGTTTGTAACTAGCAGTGTTACTGTGTGGTTATGACAGTTGTTGAAAAGGAAAGACTAGGTTTACCAATAGAAGGAAAGCTAAAAACTGTAACTTGGTAATATATGTGATAATAAAAACTCATATAAAATATGAATATGGTTGATATTGCATATATAAGACATTTTACAAAATATAAATGCAAATATACTAGACAGAAGTAAAAAGAATAGCAGCTATGTACTGCAGGGGAAGCATAGAGAGATTAAGAAGTGAAGAGTTTTTCATTTGATATTTTGTTTTTTGATTGCTATTATTATTATTATTGGAGTAATGAAAGTTCTTTAATAATATTGACGTGATGAATGCACAAATATGTGATTACAACGAATACCATTGATTGCATGCTTTGGATAGATTTATGCTTTATAAATGCGTATCTATGAAATTGATTTGTTAAAAAAAAAAGGGAAAAAAGTGTGGGACATGACTCCCGGGGATGAGCCTCCCTGGCAACGAGGGGTTAATACCAAGTGCCAACTGGTAATACGACTGGAAAGACTGTTTATAAAAGGGGGAAAAGGTAAAGACAAATGAGTTCATGTGGCTAAGAGACTTCAAAGAGAGTCAGGAGGTCATCCCAGAGGTAATGCTTATGCACATCTCAGCAGGACCTCATAGAACACCAAAGTGGATATTATCCCACACAGAGGGGCTCCTGACAGCTCTGGGGACACCCAGTTCCTATATAAGGGGGGCATAGCTCCAGAGATTGATGCCTTATCAGTGGGCTCTACTTTGGAATATGTGCTCCTGAGAGTGACAGAGTTGGACTCAAATAAGTCCTCCCTGCACATGGTCCATCAGTCCCTTCTATTCAAACCTATATGTGATGCTGAAGTTTGTAGGTGTACTTCCAGAGACTGGAGCCTCTGGCCTGCCCGTGTGACAACTGTGCCTGGAATCTCAATGGAGCTGCAACTCCTACTCTACAGATCAATGGACTCACCCAAGTCATCTGGTGAGGAGACGATGATGGACAATGGCCATCCCAGGGAATGGAGAGACCCTGCAGCCGCAGGCAGGATAATCCCACCCACCGTATCCATGGGATATAAGCCCCCTCTCACTTGGAGGTGGAGTGGACATCACCATCCCAAACTCCTCAGGATTGGGGAAAGAGCTATGGACTAGAGTGAACTTAATGGTATTCTGTTGTAGACATATTGTGATTCAAGCAATGGAAGCAATTACAACAGTGAGGTGGAGCCAGTGGCCACTGGATGCTTTTGGGGCAGGGAAGGGAAAAGCAGTTGTCATACAGGTGCTTTTTCAGGACTTGGGAAATTATCCTGAGTGACATTACAATGACAGATATAGGCCATTTTACATCAGCATATAACATGCAGAACTGTGTTGGAGAGAGTGTGGTCTACAATGGAACTATGGTCCATGCTTAGTGGCAAAGCCCCAGGATTTGTATATCCATTGCAGGTGATGTGCCACACTAATGAAAGATGTTTATGTGGGATGTTATGGGAGGTGTGGGAGGTGGGGAACATGGAAATCCCTGTAATTTTTGTGTAACATTTATGTAATCTAAGCATCTTTTAAAATATATATATAAAAAAAGAAGAATTAAATTTGAAGATCTACTGCACACCTGTAGGAACTTGAAAAAGAAGAGCAAACTATCCCAAAACAAGCCAAAGGAAAGAAATAGTAAAGATCGGAGCAGAAATAAATGAAACTGAGGAAAAATAGAATTGAAAAAGCTAAAAGTTGGTTCTTTGAGAAAGTCAACAAAATCAACAAACCTTTAGCTAGATTGAACAAAGAGTAAAAGAGAGGAGACATAAATAAATAAAATCAGAAATGAGAGTGGTACATTACTGCAGAAATAACAGAACTAATAAGAGGATACTATGAAGAACCGTATTCAAAAATGTCTAGAATATGTAAATGAGATTGACAAATTCTTAGAAACAAATCAACCACCTTCACTGACCCTAGAAGAAATAGAACTTAACAAATCAATCAAAAGTGATGAGATTGAAACTGTCATCAAATAATTCCCAAAGATGCAAACGTGGGACCAGAGGGATTCACAGGATAATTCTACCAATTATTCAAATTCGTTCTAATACCAAATTTTCTCATGCTCTTCCAAAAAATTTAACAGTAAAGAATGCTACCAAACTCGTTCTACAAAGCCAACATCACCCTAATATCAGAATGAGATAAAGATACTACAAAAAAAGAAAATTACAGACTAATATCCCTGAAGAATATAAATGCGAAAATACTCAACAATAAACTTGTAAACCAAATCCAAAAGCACATTAAAAGAATTATCCACCACAACCAAGTGGCTTTTATCCCAGGTATGCAAGTTTGGTTCAACACAAGAAAATCAATTAGTGTAATAATCCACATTGACATATTGAAGAAGAAATGTCACATGATCCTCTCGATTGATGCAGAAAAAGCATTTGACAAAATACAACACCCATTCTTGATAAAAACACTCCAAAATATACTAATAGAAGGAAGTTTTCTCAATATGGTAAAGTGCATATAAGAAAAACATATAGCTAGCATTTTACTCAATGATGAAAAGCTGAAAACTTTCCCACTGATATCAAGAACAAGATAAGGATGCCCACTGTCACCATTGTTATTCAATATGTCCTAGCTAGAACAATTAGGCTATATATAAAAAAATAAATTAAAAGGCACCCAACTAAGAAAGGAAGAAGTTAAACTTTTACTGTTCATGGATGATATGATCTTATATCAAGAAAATTTTGAAAAATCCACAACAAAGCTATTAGAATTAATGGAGAATTCCACCAAATTCGTGGGATACAAGATTAATATTTAAAAAATCAATAGTGTTTCCATACACTACTGATGTGCAATCTGAGGAGGAAATGAGAAAAAAAAATTCATTTACACTAGTAAGTAAAATACTGAAATATTTAGGAATAAATGTAAACAAGGATATAAAGGACATGTATTCAGAAAACTATAAAATATTGCTAAATGAAACTGGAGAAGACTTAAATAAATGGAAAAGACATTCCATGCTTATGGATTGGAAGGGAATATATCATTAAGATGTCAGTTCTACCCAAACTGATTCATAAATTCAATGCATACCCAATAAATTCCAACAGCCTTTTATGCAGAAAATGTAAACCAAAAATCATATTTATTTGGAAGTCTCAGGGGCCTCAAGTAGCCAATAACATCTTTAAAATGTAGAACCAAGTTGGAGGACTATCATTTCCTGACTTTAAAGCATTTAACTAAAAAAAAATAATAGACATTATGTATGTCATCACTGTAAGAACTCTTGCCTTGTATGTGCAGTGACATTTTATCCATATATTCACCCAGTGTCTTAGTGTTTTCATTTTATCTTAAAGAAGCTTTAGGATACAGAAAAGTCACATTGAGAATACAGGTGATTCCTATATATGCAATGACCTCACCCTTTCCCCTCTCCCTTATTAATAACATCTTACATGTGGATGGTACATTTACTACAAATGATGTACCAATATTGAAGCATTGCTATTAACCATGGTCAATGGTTTACATTGTGGCTTACATTTTGAATCATACACTTTCATAGTTTTTGATGAAATATGAAGTGACCTGTATCCATTATTGTAATACCATTCTAAATAATTCTAATATCCTAAAAATGCCCTATGTTCCATCTATTCTATTCTACCCTCTTCTTCCCCTCGGGACCCATGACAACTACTAAGTTTCAATTTTAGAAGAATAAGATTCATAGTTACTTGCAAGAATATTGAAGATTTGATATATTGGTCTGTTTTCCTTTATTAGGCACTGCTTATGTTCTCACTATGACAAAATGAACACTTGCATATTCCATAGATGCCTGTCACAAGTGTGCCCTGTCCCATGTAGCCCCCACATCCAACACCCTACATCAACAAACCCCTACCATATTTGCCAAAAGAACATTCCCACCATTGTAGTTTTAATCACAGACCTGCAAATCCCCAGAGTTCACCTGCTCCTTCCATTAACTCTCCCCCCTATTTCCATGGAGAGTCTAGCCTAACTCACCCAAACAACTTCCCCTCAAAGACATTCCCGTTTTTGTATTTTATTGGTTATTTTTTAAGTTATTTCATTATCTTTTTAATTTGATTTGGTTATTTTGTTGCCTTCTTATATGAGGAGGTTTTGGATCACAGAAGGATCACAACATTGTCAGGGGTGATTCACATTTATGGGGTGTCAGTGATGGGGAGATGCATGGGAAGGGGTTCACCTGGGACATGCCTCTAAGGCTTAGTAATGTGTTCAAGTGTTCATGGGACATTGCCTTGGTGGGTGGAGATCCACAAAATAACTGAAATGATATTGAATTCCCAACCTAGAGAGTTCTGCTTCTTTCTTTATTAGGACAACAAGAATCCCCCAAGTGCAAGGACAATGCCTACTGACAGAAGACATACCATTATGCCAGGCCTTTGATATGGATGATTGTACTCATGAATCTTTTATTGTGAAATTGAAGCTGAGCCTATTATTACATAGTGCCTAAGAGTTATCTACTGAAAGCCTCATTATTGCTCAAAAGTGGCTTCTCTCTAAGCCAAACTCAACATATAAATGCACTATGTTTACTCAGTTTGGGATTGACTCCAGGGAATAAGCCTCCCTTGTACTGAAGGATTATCAAGCACCAACTAACAATGCATCTGGAAAAAGACCTTTTCCAAAAGGGGGAAATGGTAAATACAAATGAGATTTTATGGCTAAGAGATTTCAAAGTAACTCGGGAGGTCATTCCAGAGTTTACACTTATGCAAGTATCAGCAGGATCTCATTGACTGCCACATTAAACAGTGTCTCAAATAGCAGAGCTCCTCAGGGCTCTACAGACACCCAGAAATGAAAAAGCAGGGCAGACAGCTCAGGAGTTTGGCACCCTGTCATTGGGTTTTACTTTGGAATCTATGTACCCCAGTATAACAGAATTAGACCCATTTATAGGTTCTCTAGAGATGGTCTTCTGTCCATTTTATTTGAACTATGATTAGCATTATACTTGATAAATATATGTCCCAGAGACTCAAATCTTTGGTCCATCCATGTGCCAGTTGAGCCCTGAATTTCTGCAGAGTTGCAACACCTACCCTACTGCTCATTGGACTCAATCAGGACAAGCAACAAGGAGATGATGATAGAAAGTGCTCATCCCAAGGAACAAAGAGTGTTTCCAATTGCAAACAAGATAGTTCCATCCATCTGCCTCATGGGATCTAAGCTCCCTCTCAATTAGAAGCACAGTGGGCATCATCATTCCAAATCCTCTAGTTTGGGAATGAACAGTGGACTAAAGTACACTTATTATTATTCTACTATAGACTTATCATTTTAGCAATGGATGAACTCTTATCATTGATATAAAGGCAGTGTCCACCAGAGGTGCTGAGTGATGGAAGAAGGAAGAATAAGTGTAATATGGGGCCTTCATCCTGCATGACATTGCAGTGACAGGTATAAGCCATTGTATATTTTGTCATAACTTACAAAATTGTGTGGTAAAGAGTATAAACTACAATTTAAACTATAGTCCATGGTTAGTAGCAATGCTTCAATATGTGCTCATCAATTGTAACAAATGTTCCACAGTAATGAAGGATGTTGTTAATGTGGGAAAATGTGGCTGAGGGAGAGAGTGGGGCATACAGGTATCCCTTATATATTTATGTAATCTAAAGCTTCTTTTAAAAATTTTAAAAAAGAATCATACACTGTAAAAAAATAAAGCATATTACTTAGCTACAGTAGTAAAAACAGCATGGTACTGGCATAAAGACAGAGAGATGGACCAAGATAACTGAATCAAGAACTCAGAAATAGAATCTCACATCTACATTAAAGTGATTTTGACAAAGCAATCAAGACTACCCCTGTGGGCCAGAGTAGTATATTCAACAAATTGTGCTTGGAGAATTGGTTAGCCATATCCAAAATAAAGAAAGAGGATCCCTATCTCACACCTTATGCAAAAATTAACTCAAAATAGATCAAGGACCTAAATATAAAAGCAACAACCATAAAACTCCTAGAATAAAATGTAGGAAAATATCTTCAAAATCTTGTGGTAGGCAGTAGTTCCTTAAACCTTACACCCAAAGCATGAGCAACAAAAGAAAAAATAGATTAAAAGGACCTCATCAAAATTAAACACTTTTACACCTCAAAGGACTTTGTCAAAAAGTGAAAAGGCAGCTGACTCAATGGGAGAAAGTATTTGGCAATCATATCCAATAAGGGTTTATTATTCATGGTTTATAAAGATATCATACATCTCAACAATAGAAAGACAAACTACCCAATTAAAAACTGGGTAAAAGACTTGAAAGACAGTTGTCCATGGAAGAAATACAAATGGCAAAGAAACACATGAAAAAATTGCAAGAGAATTCAGCAAATATCTGAGATGAATGAAAATGAGAACACAACATATCAAAACCTATGGTATACAGCAAAGGCAGTGCTGAAAGGGAAATTTATAGCCCTCAATGCTTATGTTAAAGAAAAGATACAATTACTAGGTTATATCCAGAAAACTGAGAGCAGAGACATGAAAAGACATCTGCACACCAATATTCATAGCAGTATTCTTCAAGATTGCCAACTCATGTGTCCATCAATTAATGAGCCCATCAATTGATGAATGGATAAACAAATTGTGTGTACACATGATAGAATATTATGAGGTTGTAAGAAAAATTGAAATCGTGACGCATATGATAACGTGGATGAACCTGGAGGACATTATGTTGACTGAGCAAGCTGGACACAAAAGCACAAATACTGTATGATTGTGCAATTATGAACTAAAAATGTTATAAAAAATCATGGGATTAATAATTAGAGCATAGAATGAAGGTAGCAAATGGAAAGCTGGTTGATAATCTGTGCAGAATTGATTAAAAGTTTGTTTGACAATCTTTGGAAATGAATGGAAATGTTGAGAACACATCGTGCTGTTTCTTACTAGCAGAGCTCTTACATGGGTATGACAGTGGTTGAAAGAGAAGGCCTAAAGACAATTATATCACTAGATGGATTGCTAAATAATGTAACTTGGGTCTGTATAAAATAGTGAAACCTCTTGGAGAATATGAATACGGGTGATATTGCATATATAAGGCAGTTTTATAAAACACAAATTCAAATAAATTACAGAGAAGTAAACAAAAATATAGGAAGCATGTTTGGCAGGAGAAGCATAGAGAGATTGAGAGATGATGATTTTTGTTTGTTTGGTTGGTTGGCTGTTGTCTTTTAGTATTGTTGTTATTGTTGGAATGATGAGGATTCCCTAGGAATGATTGGAATGATGAATGCACAACTACTGAATGCCATTGATTGTACAGTTTGGATGGATTTATACTTTATTATTGTGCATCAATAAAATTAATCTGTTGAAAAAAAGGTCATGGACCTCTGTGATGGTAAATCCTTTTGTAGAACCCTAAAAGGATATCATAACTAGAGTTTCAAAGGATGGAGTGGGACATATGGGGATCACTTATATTTTTTATGTAATATTTATATAATCTAAAGCTGCTTTAAAATTAAAAATTTAAATTAAACTTATTCTTAACATCAAAAAAAAGAAAACAAAAAGCCCATTATAAAATCCTCCAACGTTTATGGATCACTATTTGGGAGGAATAGTCATACATTCCCCCAGGGATGCTGATGCAAAGTACAAAACATGGATTCGCTTTTATTTAATATAGTAAGTATATTTTTATGTTTCAAATAAATAAAGGATTTTTATTTTTATTTTTATTTTTTTACAGTTGGGTTGATTTTATTTTTTTTATTTTTTTAATTAAAAAAATACTTAGATTACATAAATGTTACACAAAAAATATTGGGATTTCCATAGGCTCCACCTCCCACACCTCCCACAACATGTCACATAAACATCCATCATTGGTGTGGCACATTACTTGCAATTGATAAACACAACCTGGGACTTTGCCATTAAGCATGGTCCATAGTTCACATTGCAGACCACACTATCCCACACAGTTCTGCATGTTATATGATGGTATAAAATCGCCTATATTTGTCATTGCAATGTCACTCAGGACAAATCCCAAGTACTGAAAAAGCCCCTATATTACAACGGCTTTTCCCTCTCCCTACCTCAAGAGCCTCCAGTGGCCACTGTCTCCACATCAATGTTGTAATTTCTTCCATTGCTTGAATCACAATATGTCTATAGTAGAATACATATAAGTCCACTCTAGTCCATAGCTCTTCCCACCATTCTGAGGTGTCTGGGATGGTGATGTCCACTCAACCTCCAATTGAGAGGGGGCTTATATCCCATGGATAAGATGGATGGGATTATTATGTCTGCAGCTGCAGACTCTCTCCATTCCCTGGGATGTCTGTTTTCCATCATCATCTCCTCCCCAGTTGTCCTGGGTGAGTCCAATGAGCTGTAAAGTAGGAGGTGCTGCTCCACCAAGGTTCCAGGCCCAGCTGGCACATGGACAGCCCAAAGACTCAGGTCTCTGGATGTACACCTACAAGCTCCAGCACCAATTATAGGTTTAAATACAGGGGACAGATGAGTCTTGTGCAGGGAAGACATAGATGAGTCCAAATCTGTCACTCTCATCTCAGGAGCACAAACTCCAAAGTAGGGCCCACTGGCAAGGCACCAAACTCCGGAGCTATCCACCCTGACATAGGACCTGGGTGCCTCCAGAGCCTCAGGAACCCCACTATTTGGAATGATATCCATTTTGGAATTCTATGAGATACTACTGAGATGCTCAGAAGCGTTACCTCTGGGATGAACTCCCGACTCATTTTGAAGTCTCTTAGCTATATAAACTCATTTGTCTTTACCTTTTCCCCCTTTTATTCAAGATCTTTTTCCAGCCGCATTGCCATTTGGCACTTGGTGGCAATCCCTCCTTGCAAGGGAGGCTCATCCCCATGAGTCATGTCCCACACTAGGAGGAAGGTAATACCTTCATATGCTAAGTTTGGCTTAGAGAGAGGCCACATTTGAGCAACAAGGAGGCTCTTGGGATGCAAACCTTAGGCACCCCATAACAATAGGCTAAGTTTCAATTTCAAGAGCAAAGTCTCATAAGGCTAGTCATCAATATCAAGGGTCCATCAGTGGATCATCCTCCTTCACCAGTCACTGCCCCTGCACTTGGGGTTCTGTTGTTGTTCCCTTAGAGAATGTGGCTGAGCTCTCCAGGATGGGAATTCAGTATTCTCTCATTTATTGAGTGATTCTTCACCCATTGTGATCATGCCCCGTGAACATTTGAACTTTTTTATATACCTTATATTTATGCTCAGGTGAACTTCCTCCCATGCACCCCCAACCCTGACACCCAACACCAACAGTCCTCCCCCACCCCAGTTGTAACCTTTCTGTGATCCAAAGGTTCTTCAAAGATGAAGCCATTACAATAGCTAAATACAATCAATAGGAAAATGAAGTAATAATGATAAGTTTAAATGTAAGAGATAAAATACATAAAAATTTTAAAAAACTAGAAATATAATAAAATTAAAAGATTGGAATATTAAAAAAATGAAAAATAAAAAGACATTAGACCTTTTGCCTTTCATCACTGCAATATTTGGTGTCCAGGCTGTACCACGGCACCTTCTCCCTCTCATTCCCCAGTGTCTCAATATTATTCATTTTGTTTTCAAATCCTCATATATACAGTCATCTGATATCCAACAAGGCCACCAAGCCCATCATTTGGGAAAGAATGGCCTCTTCAACAAATGGTACTTGGAGAACTGGATATCCATATCCAAAAGAATAAGAGAGGAACACCATCTCACACCTTTTACAAAAATCAACTCAATGGGAAGCGGGTGTGGCTCAATTGATAGAGCTCCCATTTACCATATGGGAGGCCCCGGATTCCCTTCCTGGGGCCTCCTTGTGAGGGCAGGCCGGCCTGCGCGGCGTGGTGGGCTGATGCAGCAAGACCTCACAGCAAGGGGGAGATAAGCAGACACAGAAAAAACACACAGCAAATGGACACAGCAAACACAAGCAGCAAGGGGAGGATAAATAAATAAATAAATAAATCTTAAAAAAAAAAAATCAACTCAAGATGGATCAAAGATGTAAATATAAGAGCCAATACCATAAAGATCTTGGAAGATAATGTAGGGAAGCAACCTTGTAATAGGAAATCATTTCATGAACTTCACACCGAAAGCACCCAAAGCATGAGCAGCAAAAGAAAAAATAGGTAAATGGGATCTCCTCAAAATTAAAAATTTTGCACCTCAAAGGACCTTATCAAGAAAGTAAAATGGCAGCCTAGCCAATGGGAGAAAATATTTGGCAACCGTATATCTGATAGGAATCCAATATCCTGTGTATATAAAGAAACCCTACACATTGAAAATAAAAAGGCAACCCATTAAAAAATAGGCAGACACCCTGAAAAGTCACTTCTCTGAGGAAGAAATACAAATGACTAAAATGCACATGAAAAGATGCTCAACATCACGAGCTATTAGGGACATGCAAATCAAAACTACAATGGGATACCATCTTACACCCATTAGAATGGCGGCTTTTAAAAAAATAGCAGACTATAAGTGTTGGAGAGAATGTATAGAATTCGTAACCCTCATCCACTGCTGGTGGGATTGTAGAATGGTCTAGCCACTATGGAGGACAGTTTGACAATTCCTCAAAAAACAAGCTATAGAACTTCCACATGATCCAGCGATTCCACTGCTGGGTATATACCCTGAAGAACTGAAAACAAAGACATGAACAGATATATGCATACCAATGTAAATAGCAGCTTTGTTCACTATTGCCAAAAGTTGGAATCAACCCAGGTGCCCATCAACAGATGAATGGATGAAGAAAATTTGGTACATACATACAATGGAATATTACTCAGCTGTAAGAAGGAATAAAGTGCTAACACATGGGAAAACATGGATGAATCCTGAACACCTTATGTTGAGTCAAGCAAGCCAGGCTTTTAAGGATGAACACTACATGACCTCACTGATATGAATTAAGGAAATTCAGCAGTCTCAGAGAGCTGTTGTCTATAAGATAGGTTTACAAAAAATAGAAAGATAAGAGAAGGTTGTGAGCCATCACCTATATGGTTGTAATCTATGCTAAAGTGATAAAGTGTAGTTGTGTATTGAAGGGATAGAACAGGAGGATCATGATATTATTGGGTTGGGTGGTGCAGGATTGACAGGTGGGTAGATTGGGAAATGTGGTTTAGAAGTTCCAGGATACTGGGGGGTGGGTTGGGAGAGGTACCAGGTGAACACTGGGGATTTGTGGGTATGAGATTGAAAGTACAGAGGTGGGAATGCTCTTATGGCAAAACGACAAGGAAGTGTCACTGGTTTAGCGTGTTGGCTGGGGAGGCATTTGGGACAGGGTGCACTTAGATCAAGCTTCTAGGGAATGTGTGAGTGTTCATTCTGTCATAATGTGTGTATCAGTGGGTGGAGAGCCACATAATGAGTGGGAAGGACTTGGACTCCCATCTTTGGGAGGAAAGATTTGTTAAGAAAGAGAAATGTGGGAGTCTCTTGAGAGCAAGGGCGGTTCCTAATAGGAGAGGACAAACCAGTGTTTCAAGACCTCTTTTTGCACGTAACTATGATTTGCTTTTTCTTTTTTTAAATAGGGGATTGCTTTATTCATGTGACTCTCTTTTGTAGTGAAGTTTTTCTAAACAATCCTACAGTGAGGTTTTTTGATTGTTTGGGGATTCTTTTTTGGCTATTTCCTTGTTCCATTGTGGTATTGTATTAGTCAGGGTTCTCTCGGGAAACAGAATCAACAGGAGATATCCGTCAATGATATGAGATTTTAAAAGAGTCTCTCACGCAACCGTGGGGATGCACAAGTCCAGGCTCCACAGGCAGGCTGCAAACCAGTGGCTCCGATGAAAGTCCAACGAAGGGTCGTTGATGAGTTTCTGGGAGAAGTTGCCTGTCCAA
>JAQZBX010060056.1:0-17386 GCA_029593785.1 Cabassous unicinctus | reverse complement strand
ATTGCCACTAAGCATGGATTATAGTTTACATTGTAGTTTACACTCTCTTCCGCACAATTTTGTAGGTTATGGCAAGACATGTAATGGCCTTTGTAATGTCATTCAGGAAAATTCCCAAGTCCCCAAAATGCCCCCATATTTCACCTGTATTTCCCTCTCCCTGCCCTCAGAACCTCTAGTGGCCACTGCCTCCATATGAATGATATAGTTTCTTCCATTGCTAGAATCACAGTAAGTCTATAGTAGAATACCAGTAAGTCTACTTTAGTCCATAGTTCATTCCTAAATCCTGAGAATTCTGGGATGGTGTTGCCCACTCCACCGCTAATTGAGAGGAAGCTTTGATCCCATGGGGCAGATGGATGAGACTTTCTTGCTTGCAGTTGTAGACTCTCTCGGTTCCTTGGGATGGTCGTTGTCCATCATCATCTCCTTGTTAGTTGTCCTGGGTGAGTCCAATGAACTGGGGAGTAGGTATTGCAACTCCAAATTTCAGGGCCCAGCTGGCACATGGACAGCCTAGAGATTAAAGTCTCTTGGACGTACACCTACCAACTCCAGCACCAACTATAGGTTCAAATAAAAGGGACAGAAGAGACATGTGTAGAGAAGTCACATCTGAGTCCAACTCTGTCACACTCGGGAGCACCAACTCCAAAGTAGGGCCACTGGCAAGGCACCAAATTCCGGCACTATGATGTTGACGACTATGCTTGTGAGCCTTTTGCTCTTGAATTTGCAACTTAGCCTAGTGTTGGAGGGTGCCTAAGAGTTGCCTCCTGAGAGCCTCCTTGTTTCTCAAATGTGGCCTCTCTCTAAGTCAAACTCAGCATATAAAGGCATTACCTTCCCCCCTCCACCCCCACCCCAGCATAGTACCTGACTCCTGGGGATGAGCCTCCCTGGCACCGAGGGATTAATACTAAGCACTGGCTGGTGATACAACTGGTAAAAGACCTTGAATAAAAGGGGGAAAAGGTAAAGGCAAATGAGTGTATATAACTAAGAGGCTTCAAAGTGAGTCAGGAGGTCATCAGAGAGGTAACACTTATGCATGTCTCAGCACGATCTCATAGACGGCCAAGGTAGATACTACCCCAAATAATTGGGATCCAGAGGGCTCTTCTAAGAGTTTTATGGTGGTAGCTTTTATATTTAGGTCCTCGATCCTTTTTGAGTTAATTTTTGTATAAGGTATGAGATATGGATCTTCTTTCTTTCTTTTGGATATGGATATCCAGTTCTCCCAGCATAATTTGTTGACTAGACTGTTCTAACCCAGCTGGGAGGACTTGACAGCCTTGTCAAAAATCACTTGACCATAGATATGAGGATCTATTTCTGAGTTCTCGATTTGATTCCATTTGTCAATCTATCTTTATGCCAGCACCATGCTATTTTTACCACTGTAGCTAAGTAATATGCCATAAAGTCAGGAAGTGAATTCTTCTTTTTAAAAACACTTTTGGCTATTTGGGGCCCCTTACCCTTCCAAAAAAATTTGATAATTGGCTTCTCCATTTCTGCAAAAAAAAAGGCTGTTGGGATTTTTATTGGGATTTTGTTGAATCTGTAAATCAGTTTGGGTAGAATTCACATTTTAACAATATTTAGTCTTCCCGGCCATGAACACTGAATGCCCTTCCATTTATTTAAGTCTTCTTCAGTTTCTTTTAACACTGTATTGTAGTTTTCTGAATATAGGTCCTTTATGACCTTGATTAAGTTTATTCATAAATATTTGATTCTTCTAGTCACTATTATAAATGGATTTTTTTCTGATTTTCTCTAATTGCTCATCAGTAGTGTATATAAATGCTACTGATTTTTGCCTGTTAATCTAATATCCCACCACTGTGCTGAACTAGTCTGTTAGTTCTAAGAGTTGTGTTGTGGTTGTTTGGTGCTTTTCTAAGTATAAGAACATATCGTCAGTGAATAGTGAAAGTTTTATTTCTTCCTGTCCTACTTGGGTGCCTTTTATTTCTTTTTCTTGCCTAATTGCTCTAGCTGGAACTTCTAGCACAATATTGGATAACAGTGGAGAGAATGGGCATCCTTGTCTTGTTCCTGATCTCAGAGGGAAAGTGCTCGGTCTCTCATCATTGTGTACAATGTTAACTGTGGGTTTTTTATACATACACTTTATCATATTGAGAAAGTTTCCTTTTATTCTTGTCTTTCAGAATGTTTTTTATCAAGAAAGGATGTTGTATTTTGTCAAAGGCCTTTTCTGCAACAATTGAAATGATCATGTGATTTTTCGTAAATTTATTAATGTGTTGTATTACACTATTTGATTCACTTATGTTGAACCACCCTTGCATGCCTGGTATAAAACCCACTTGCTCATCGTGTATAATTTTTTAAATGTGCTTTTGGTTTCAGTTTGCAATTATTTTTTTTAAGGATTTTTATAGCTATATTCATTAGAGAAATTGGTCTGTAGTTGTTGTTTTTTATATATAATATCTGTACTTGGCTTTGGTATTAGGGTGATGTTGGCTTCATAGAATGAGTTTGGTAGTGTTCCTTCCTGTTCAATTTTTTGGAAGAGTTTGAGCAGATTTGGCTTTACATTTTCTGTAAATGATTGGTAGAATTCACCTGTGAAGCCATCTTGTCATAGACTTTTCAATTTGGGAAGGTTTTTGATGAGTGTTTCAAATTCTTTACTTGTTATTGGTTTGTTGAGATCTTCTATTTCTTCTAGGGTCAGTGTGGGTTGTTCATGTGTTTCTAGGAATTTGTCCTTTTCATCAGTGTTGTCTAGTTTGTTGGCATACAGTTCTTCATCATATCCTCTTATGATCTTTTTTATTTCTTCTGGGTCAGTGGTAATGTGCCCCTTCTCATTTTTTATTTTATTTATTTACATCTTCTCTCTCTTTTTTTCTTTGTTAGTCTAGCTAAGGATCTGTCTATTTTGTTGATCTATTCAAAGAACCAACTTTTGGTTCTGTTGATTCTATTGCTTTTTTCTTCTCCATTTCATTTATTTCTAATCTTTATTATTTCTTTCCTTCTGCTTACTTTGGGATTGGTTTGCTGTTCTTTTTCCAGTTCCTCCAGGACTGTAGTTATGGCTTTGATTTTTAGATCATTCTTCTTTTTTATAGCATTGAGGGCTATAAATTTCCCTCTCAGCACTGTCTTCACTCTGTTCTGTAAGTTTTGACATATTATGTTGCTGTTTTCATTCTTCTTGAGATATTTACTGGATTCTCTTGCAATTTCGTCTCTGGCCACTGATTATTTGAGTGTATTTTTAATCTCCATGTATTTGTGAATTTTCTTTTTTTATACCTGTTATTAATTTCCAATGTTATTCCATTATGATCAAGAAAGTGCTTTGTATAATTTCAATCTTTTAAAATTTATTGAGATATGACTTATGACCCAGGATATGGTCTATCCTGGAGAAGTATTCATGAGCACTTGAGAAAAATGTATATCCTGCTCTTTGGAGGAGTAATATTCTAATGTCTGTTAGGTCTAGTTCTTTTATCACACTATTCAAGCTCTATGTTTCCTTATTTATCCTCTTTCCAGATGTTCTGTTGAATGCTGAGAGTTGTGTGTTGAAGTCTGCAACTATTATTGTAGAGATGTCTATTTCTCCCTTCAGTTTTGCCAGTGTGTATCTCCTGAATTTTGGGACACCTAAGTTAGGTACATAAATATTTATTTATGTTCATTCTTCTTGGTGAATTGTCCCTGTGACCTTCTTCATCTCTTATAACAGTTTTGCATTTAAAATCTATTTTGTCTGATGTTAGTATCCTTAATCCAGATACTTTTTGGTTACTTTTTGCGTGGAATATCTTTTTTCAAGTTTCCATTTTCAGCCTGAATGTATCATTGTATCTAAGGTGAATCTCTTGTAGAAAATAAATAGATGACTCATATTTTTTAATCCATTCTGTCATTCTAGGTCTTTTGATTGGTGTGTTTAATCCATTAACAGTCAATGTTATTATTATAAACCATTACCTACTTCTGCCATTTTATCCCTTGGCTTTCCATTGTCATATCTTACTATTGTCTGTCTTTTAGCCCTTTCAATTACCCTTACTTATAATCTTCATTTCTACACTTGTCTCCAAGCCACTCACCCTTGTCTTTTCCTTTTAGGCTGTAGCACACCCTTTATTATCTCTTGTAGCTACAGTCTCTTGGGGATAACCTCTCTCATTTTTTTGTTTGTCTGTGAAAACTTTAAATTCACTTTTATTTCTGAGGATGGTTTTGTCAGATAAAGGATTCTTGGCTGGCTGATTTTACTTTCAGTACCTTAAATATGTCATATTACTGCTTTCTCGCCTTCCTGATTTCTGGTGAGAGATTGGCACTTAGTTTAATGATGCTCTTTTGTAAGTGATTCATTACTTTTTTCTTGATGCTCTCAGAATCCTCTCTGTATCTCTGGCAATTGACAATCTTAATAGTAGATGTCTCAGAGTAGGTCTATCCAGATTTATTCTGTTTGGGCACATTGTCCTTTTGGATATTGATATTTGTGTCTTTCATAAAAGTTGAAATATTTTCAGTCAGTATTTCCTCAAATATCCTTTCTGCCCCCTTTCTGTTGTTTTCTCCTTCTGGGACACCTATAATGCATGTGTTTGTGTATTTCATGCTATCATTCAATTCTCTGAGACCTTGTTCAATTTTTTCCATTCTTTTTTTTTTTTCTGTTCTTCTGTCTATTCAAGTCCCGATGTTGTTTTCCAATTCACTAATTCTGTCCTCAGCCACTTCAAATCTGCTATTATATTCCTCTGATGTATTTTTAATCTCATCCATTGTGTCTGTCATTCCCACAAGCTCTGTTACTTTTCTTTGCAGGCTTTCAAATTCTCACACAGCATCATCTTAATATCCTTTATCTCTTTAGTCATATTTTCCTTCAACTCCTTAAATTCATTAAGGAGATTTGTGTGAACATCATTGATTAGTTGTTTTATATCCTGTGTCTCATCTGTATTCTTAATTTGTTCCTTTGGTTGGGCCATCTCTTCCTGTTTCTTAGTATGGCTTTTAAATTTTTGTTGATATCTAGGCATCTGATTGTGTTGGTGATTTTATTCTGTTTATCAATTTCTCTCTTGCCTAGTAGTTTTATTTCATATCCCTTATTTGAATTTTGGTTATTTTTTTTCCCTAAAATTTTAAGATTGCCTTGTTTAAGTTATCAAAACAGGGGCAGGGATCTACAAATGGGGCATAGACCAGCTCTATGGGGCTTGGGAAAGGAACTGGAGAGACAAGCCTTATCTTCTTTCACAAGGCTGACCAGCAGATGGCACATCTTGGCACACCTTTTCATGGGGATGAATCATTTAATTTTCCACTAACTGGATCTTCTGAGCCAGTGATGCAAAACTGGATTAAGTTGGTTAGACTCACTGAAGAGAAACTACACTCAGCCCTCTGATGCATCACCCCCCCGCTTCCTAGGGAGGAATATGTTCCTTTTTCTCTCCCTTGGCTGCTTAGCTGCAGGTTTTACCAAGGCTGTTCACCTCCAAAGTGGGGAATGGGTGCCATTCCCAGTCATGAGTACCAACTCATGGTTTTCCTTTTGGCCTCTTCATTTCTCCATCCTCAGTCCCTCTTGGACGATGTATGTGGCACCCTCCTTTTCTGCAGGTCCCCAAAGAAGGGCCCTTAGACTATTCTATGCTTTCTCCCCTGTTTTGTAAGATAGCTGCACGCCCTGCTTGAGCTACTCTGACACCATCATCTCCTAGTTTACAAAATGATTTTACTACTCATACATTGAAATTTTCAAGATGCATTTAAATGAAAAAATCTATTAAAAAATTAAAGAATGAATATTCCAAAATTTGAATTGTCAAAGCCAAGCATAGCTAAAAATTGAAAGTAGTGAGAACCTTCCTTTAGTTTGCCAAATATACCATTCTCACAGTCACGAAATATTCACTACTGTGCAATTTACTTGTTGCTTTAGATTGCAAGTCTTTGAAGCAAGGGTCTCACTTAATTTCCTAATCTAGCACCTCCTACCATGGGTGGCATACTAATGTTCAGAGATATATAAAAAACAAAATGTAATAATTCATTTTGGCATAAAATTATTCTTTATGGAAGTGTAGTGATACTGTTATTGTTAATAAATTTAAAAATTTATTCTTTTTTTACATAATTTTGAATCAGGACCAAATGTGTGGATATGTGTGTATGTGTTTGTGTGTATGTACACATGCTTGCACATATACCTATTAGTAGATGGCCATATACAAAAGGAAGAAAAATTGGTTGTTGTCTTTGGTCAGCTATCTTTATTGTCTGTATCATTGCTTCTCAAATCCACAGACTGTTACTAATCTGTGGAGCAATAGATTTAATAAAATAAGAGTGAAAGTTTAGAAACTCAAGGCAATTTTATATTGCTCACAACATACAAGCATAAGATCAATGGACTCGTATCAATGAACAGAGTATATACCAGTTTCCATGTGTAACTTCTGTGTCAGTTACTTACAGTTTGAGCTGCCTAGTAAGATCAGCCTGAGACAGATTGTGAAACAATAAAATAATTGATTTTTCACCATAAATAATTTGGGGAGTACTGGTCTACATCACTTAAAGCAATTCTACATTATTTTAGGTAATCTTAGGTCAATAGTTTACTTTTTATTTTTTTCTCATTAGCATTTGTTGAAATGAAGCTTAAAGTGTAACTGATTACTAGAGTAAGTAGCTGTACAAAATATCTCTTTTCCTTGTAAATAATTGGCATATACTTAAATAGAGAGTTATCAGGAAGTTACACATGAATGGTTTTAATTACTGCTACTACTACTAATAAATATTATAAAAGAGCTAACAATTATACAGCACTTAGAACATGCTAGGCTAAACTCTTTACAACCATTATATCTTTTAATCTTAACAATAACCCTGGACATTAAATACTATATTATCCACTAATGATTTAGGAATTTGAAGCACAGACCATTTAAGCAAATTACCCAAGGTCAAATATTTAGGAGATGATATTCCAGGCATTTGGATTTTGGCTCCAAAATATGTAGGTTCTGTACCTCCTATCCGTTCTTATCAAAGTTTAGCTTGCATGAAAATCACCTGCAAAGCTTGGTATGGCTTAAGAATTTGTGTTTCTAATGAGCTTCTGAAAGGCACATTACTCTGTGGCTCTCACTTTAGAGGGAATTCCATTGTGAGAGCAGTGCTGGATCCAGTGCTAGGAAGATGCCAAGCAGCCTTTCTCTTCTACTTACCAGGTACCCTATGCACTGTCAAAGGATGATGATGCCATTCAATTTCTGAAATACAAAGCACAAAGTTGAATTTATTGCATACTACTGAGGGAGAGCTATACTGGTCAGGTACAGTCTCTCCAAGCAGAGTGGAAGGCTGATCTCATATAGGGTTTTGAAGAAGTGTGGAGTAGAGGGAATGGCAAACATTTAGAAATGTAAGTGGGCTGTTATCAACTGTAGAAGTTTGGTTAGTGGCTACTTGTTTCTTTGGTTATAGAACAATCCACCTTTTCCTAAGTTGGTGGGAACTATTTTTCTTTCCATTAAATCTGATAAACAAATATACCACCACCAAATTCAACCATGACCTTCTTCGAGCTACTGTTCCCAATTTTTGTAAATATAGCTGGTAACTGAGTCTTAGAGCACACTTAGCAAAATATATGGCAATGTATCCATTTACAAGTTTTTAACCCTCTGTTCTCAGACAATTCCTCATGGGCTGATAGTAGAAGCTCATGCATGTTTGTTGAAATTGCAAACATGGTAGAGTTCTGAAACAAAGTAGGATCTTGAGGATCCAAGAGCAGAAAGAAAACAAATCCATGAGCATCCCTAGCAGATGTGTGAAGAGGAAGGCTATTTTAGAACTCCTATTCATATATAGCACATCCATATATCTGGTGTTCATATATGAAGCCATCTTTATTTTTTCATTCATTACTTAGAGAATCACCAGTTGTTTTACACAGAATCTAGACCCTGAGAATTATGAATGAGTTAGCTCATTAGTGAATACATAAATACTAATTGAATTACTAATAATGCCATATAAAATTCTGTGTACCATGTAGTTAAGGTTAATAAATGAGTGGTATCACTGATTTGATACAGTTTTTCTTATAGGTTTAATTGTGTAATGGGACTTACTTTTAGAAATGTAAGACCAATGTTTAAAGGTGATAGACAAGTTAACTCAAATTTATATAACTACATGTTTTTACCCTAGAACTAGTCATTTTCACTATGAAGTGTAATTTTGCAATTATTTTCTTATTTAGTGCTCTGTGGCTGATTAAATGTTTTTATGTTTCTGTCCCAGGGATTACTCTGGAAACAGGTATCCAGAGAAAAGATTACTGTAAGTAAAATACTGATAAATTTGTGGCTATTTAGGTAATACCATTTTTCCCATTCTGAACAGGTCAAAAAGAGCAAGGATTCAATAGTAATGCATAGACCATCAATAAGTAATTTTTGGAAGCAAGACCCCACCATTCTTTAAATTATGCTGCTTCACCAAAGAATTAACAAGGATGAAGGATGGAAATTTCCTGTAGAAATCATGTGCTTTATTTGCTTAAGTACACCAGGATTTAAATTCTATGGCTTCACCAAAGCAAGGATCCTTGACTGTTTTGACCTGAGTCTAGAGGAGTATCTGGCATATAGGAAGTGCTTAATAAATGTCTTGATTCGATTAATTACTATATTTAGGAGCTGTCTCCTGTGAGATCCTGTGCCACTGAACCAATGAACAGAAAGACACATCTGCTATGGAAAAATTAGCACATGGTTGTTTAGTCTCATACTTTTCAAACTTTATTGTCATTTGTAAATCACCTGGTAATCTTGTTACAGTGCAGATTCTGATTCAGCAGGATTGGGGCCAGGCCTGAGACTCAGCATTTCTAAAAAGCTCTCAGGTGATGCCAATGTTGCTGGAACCTGAACTACTATTTGAGTAGTGAAGGTTTAGTCATTTCTGCTTGAAACTTGTCCTTACTCTTCTTACAAGGTAACTCTAGAAGCTAATTGCATTCTTAAAAATGGAACATAAATTCTACGTTGGGGATATTAAATAAAGTACGATGCAATGTGATTGTTCATAGTTCTCTTTATTAATTTAATTTGGTAGAACTTTGTAGCCTTGAATGTTTATACGTGATAGAAAAAGGGTGCTCTTTTTTCCAACAAAGGGGTCTTAGTCATGATTGGGAAATAAGCTGAAGCTGCTGTCAGTTGAGTTAATTGTTGGTTCCTGCTTGAACACGTGAGTTTTCTCAAGTGAGCTCAGTGAAAGAACCACTGTGTTTCAAATAAATTTGGTTGTTTTATGTTTTAGGTCTTCCCCCACTCTTCCTCCTCCCAAACTTAAATATTAGTTGTTTTGTGTGTGTCTTTTTCCCTTGGTCTTTTTGACTATGACTACCATATATAAGAAATTTTTAGAGGCTGTGAAAAGTTGGCAGAGTTGTCCAAAGTTTCTTTTGTATGAGTATAGGGAAAGTAAAATGTTTTGGGTTGGCAGAACAATAACCCATTCCAAATTATGGAGCGAACAAGAGCTGTGAAATACAGCCGTCTGGAATGAAGTCATCATTTCTCAGGAAGTAATGTGCCAAAGAAAGAGGAATTTCTGGGCTGGCTCTGTGAAATGTCTGATCATCCTAAAAACAGGATATGAAAACAACACAGTTACATCCTGCTGCTTTTAAAGCCTGGGTGGCCTGACAGTACAGATTTTATTGAACAATACAGGAGATAATCCTCAAGAGGTAATCCTCATGAGATAATCCTCAAACTCCTCTTTTTTTAGCAAGATCAAGTTCATACTAGCAATTACAATGATGTTTGTTGAAGTCACTTGAATGGCAGGTAAAAAAGGCTGCACCTTAACCAAACTGGTTGATCAGGGTGATTTTGTTTGTGAAGTTTTCTACTCACTTTTGCTTTAAAAGAATCACTGTGTGGAAAGACAAACAAGTTATTGGCCCAGCCCAAATAACCTTAAAGCTAACACTTACTTGGAGATAGATCTACCAAGCATTTTCATAGAATTGAACAAAATCTATTCTCACCTATTTGAACACAGTCTTGGATTGCCTAAATTATTGAACCAATGAGAACTTAATCCTGATTCATGTGATTAGATTTTAAAATTTGGGTTCAGGGAGGGTTTTCTCTTCACGTTTGTGTCAACATCTTCTCATTTTTTGCCCTTGTTATTCATGGATGCCTGTTCATATTAGATGATCTGAAAACAAATGTCACCCTGACTAGGATCTGGCATAAACAGATAAAATAATTTTTTGAAACTTCTTTTCTGCTTAAAACAAATATGCTAGGAAAAATTTTCATGGTGACTTAAATGGGGAAAACAGATCTTTCAAATAAACTTGAAATTTAGTGTGAGTTAAAATGTTTATTTCAATGTAATTAATTATAGAAACTATAAAATAGGCCTTGATTATCAATATTATCACTGATCTTCGTGATTGAATGGATTTTATAGGGTAGCTATATAAGCACACATTATTAAAGTAAATATTTGTTCTGAGTGCCAGCTGCTCATTACATGCTTTGTTAATATTAAAGTTATTAAATTTCTCCTTGGCATAACCAAAAGATACTCTTGACAATAAATGCAAGTTGTAAATGAGCATTTATACTATCATGCCAAGTTTGAAAAAACAAAAAAGAAATTATTTTTGTATACCTTTGTTTATCTGCATCTTTATAGGTATGTTATATGCATAGGTATATTATTCTAGATGGGAAAGACTGTTCTGCGGTAATAAGCAGCTCTTAAATCTCGGTGATTTAAGGCAAAAAGAGTTTGTGACTCACTCTTGCTAGTTCATTGATGGTCTGGCCGATTCCACTGGGCAGCTGTCTTTCATGGTAACTCATGATCTTCACTGCTTGAGTCCTCTGCTATCTCAACAAGATTTCTAAAGGTGTATGCAGCAGGAGAAAAAGAGCAACTTGAGAATTGTACAGGAGCTTTGTGCTTTCTTTGCTTGGAAGGGACACACATCACTTCTACTCACATTTCATGGATTTAATTAGCCACATCGACCTGCCAAACCGCAGAGGCTGAGAAATGTAGGGGATAGCACTGGATATTTAGTATCCCAGATTTCCACAAAAAAGGAGGCACACCTAATTTAAGATTATATGACTTTGGGGAGTGGAAGAGAAGTGCCAAAGGTGGGAGGTCATTCCAGAGGTTATGCTTATGCATGTCTCAGCAGGATCTCATTGACTGCCAAAGTAAATATTGCCTCAAATAGTGGGGCGCCTGAGGGCTCTGGAGACATCCAGACACTATAGGCAGTGCAGACAGCTCAGTAGTTTGGCGCCCTGCCCATGGGCCCTACTTTGGAATTTATGCTCCCCCATGTGACAGAGTTGGATTCAGTTGTGGTTTTCCTACACATGACTCTTCTGCCCCTTCTATTTGAACCTATAGTTAGTACTAGAGTTGATAGGTGTATGGAAAGAGACTTAATTTTTTGTGCTGTCCAGGTGCCAGTTAGACCCTGAATCTCAACAGAGTTGTAACACCTACTCTCCAGTTCATTGGACTCACCTAGGACAACTAACAAGGAGATGAGGATGAACAACCACCATCCCAAGGAACAGAGAGATTCTGCAACTGCAAGCAAGAGAGTCCTGTCCATCTGCCCCTCTCAATTAGAGGCGGAGTGGGCATCACCATCCCAGAATCCTCATGACTGGGGAATGAACGATGGACTAGAGTAGACTTACTGTTATTCTACTATAGACTTATTGTGATTCTAGCAATGGAAGACTTTTGTCATTGATGTGAAGGCAGTGGCCACTGGAGTGAGTTTCTGAAGAGAGGGAGAGGTAAAAATAGGTGTAATATGGGGGCATTTTTGGGACTTGGGAATTGTCCTGAATGACATTGCAATGACAGATACAGGCCATTATATATCTTGTCATAACTTAAAAAATTGTGCGGGAGAGAGTGTAAACTACAGTGTAAACTGTAATCCACGCTTAGTGGCAATGCTCCAAAATGTGTCCATCAATTGTAAGAAATGTACCACACTAATGGAGGATGTTGTTAATGTGGGAAAATGTGGGAGGGGTAGGGAGTGGACCATATGGGAATCTCCTATATTTTTTATGTAACATTTATGTAACCTAAGTATCATTTAAAATTTTTAAAAATATGTTTTTAAAAAAAGGCAGGTCACTTTTTATTTTATTCAAATATGTTATTTTTCTCAACAATATTTTTATTTGTAATTAAAATATATTTTAAACCTTATAAATTCTTATAATCACCCCAAAAGAGCAGAGGAATCCCCCTTGGCTTGATTGTTGTAGAAAGGCTGTGAGCAGCTTAGCATGTTGTATGAGATTTATTTCCTTTCTCCACTCAGAATTGTTCTTTTAGTTTTCTTTCCTATTTAACTGTTTTGTAATGTTATCCAGTCTTCTTTTTTTAACTAAAAATTCTGAACTTTTTTTCTATAGGCCAATGATTTTTAACATATGATTTCCTCATAAGTCCTTACTAAAATAACCAGAAAGTACATTTGTCTAGCAAGTCCTCCATGCATCTCAAAGGAGTTTCATCATAGATTGACCTTTAATCATGGAAGGGTGTTTCCAATGGTGAAACTTCTGATACATTTTATATTTAATGTTTTTAAAAGTCAGAATCTAAAATTGTGTAAGTTGGATGAGGACCTATGAAGTCACAGGTTTTCAGTGCTCAGTGTAGGAGAGAGAAAGCTGTTTGGTAAAATTTCTTGGGAGATGGCTGCAGGGAAAATCCCAATTTGTCTTTGGTTAGCTAATTTAGGAGTGTCTGACTTTATCTGGGTTTTTATGTTTCTCTAGCTTACTTTGAAGGTATATAATTTGTTATTCTTTTAGACATGTATTATGAATTCTTTAGATGCAAGTAGTTTTATGAAAGTAATTCTTAGCAAGTGCTACATAACCACAGTAATTTTATATATAACATAATTATGAAACGATTGCCACACCCAAGATTTAACCAAAAAAAAAAAAAAAAGCCTATAAAATTAGGCAAAATAGGATAGAAATAGGTAAAGAATAAAGGAAATTGGAGGACCCTGTATTCTTCAAAGGGTTATTTGAGTGAACAAAAGAAATATGAAGCTAAGGTAACTACAAAAGGAAATGTAGGATTTATTCAAAGGCAAGTTGAGGCCTAAAAATACAAACAAAATGGTGTAGGCTAAAGCCTGCATTGAAAATAATAGTGTGGGTTAAAGTCTGATTATCTCTATAACCATAGGATAATAGTTTCTGGTATAAATTCCCACTTAAGGAATATATTAGTTTCCAAAAACAAATTCCATTGTAGGTACTATAAGGCAAACAGACTTGATTAAAAGATACTGTATAGTTCATTCACAGAATATTTAAAAGAGTCAAAGAACAGGCTCAGGCTCAATACAGCTCAAAACAATACAGGAAAAATTCCCAATTATACCATAGGATTATTCTGGTGCTACTTAATGTGCAGTCCATGGACCAGTTGCTGTTCCACAAACTGTTACTTGTCTGGGATGAGCAAAGAGGCTTGAGCCAGATTGTAAATCAACTATGTCCTTAGGCATAGTCTTTAGTTCAGTTGGGAAAAAAATTTAAGTGAGAACTTCTCAATAAAGAAAGTAGTTTATCAGTTTACATTTGGGGGCATACTGATTTTCTCAGATGGGCATGTTAAGTTGCACTGTTTTGAAGATATACTATTGCTTTCACCCTCTGACACATGGCACTTATGGTTCTGCAAAATGGAAACCAAAATCCCCACCACAGCAACTGCAGAAGAACTGAATGCCTCAATCATATTACTTGCCAGACAGTCAATCCCTTTTGAGTTACAGAAGCGACCCTTTCATTTTCAGGGTTCCAGTGTTTGGGAGAACCATTGCCAACCCCTCATCTGCAAGGGTGTATGAGAAGTTTAGGTATTAAGCGCTTCAACATTTATACCGTGAAAACAAGTTAGAAGGAGGTAGGAGATGGGAATGACAGTGGTCCCTACCTTACACTATCTATCATAATGGCCATTCCAAGGCAGGGAAATATTGAATAAAGAGAAATCAGTGGACACAAAGTGCTATTGCTGACTTCTTAGATATGGAAAAGGGAAGAGATGTGTAATGGACCCAGCGAAGACCAGATGATGTAATGTGGAGTCTCAACCCAGGGTGGGATCATTTTACTGAAAAAGAAGATGGTATTATTTTTTCTTAGATTTTTTTCGTAGCGCATTTGAGATTTGAGTAATATATAGATTTTTAATTAAAAGTCTGAATTTTCCATATGAATCAAGAAGTTAAAAAGTATTTCTATATTGAAACGGACTTTTGAGGCCAGCTCGTTCAACCTCCCATATTAAAGTATTTTTTGAAATAGATAATTATCTTGTTTACCAGTATATATAATAATTCCTAAATAATTAAAGAATTGTGACAGTTTTATTGGCCATGTTCTAATAAACAGTATGATAATTAATACATCTATTTTATGTAAATAGGTGATTCTTGAAAAATAGTTGGTTTATTTAAGTGGAATAGCATTTACTCATTTCTTAGTAGGCCAAGCTATATCTATGACTAAATATTACCTTTAAAAATTGGTGTCAAATTAATGTTTTATTGTACTTATATAAAGAAAGTTTATGTAAGTTATGTTACTCATAATCTCCATGTTGGACACAGTTTTATATGGCAAATAAATAGCAGTAAAAAAGAACAAAACAAGGTGTGATAGCTTAATAAGCTATTTTGAATAATGAAAAATTCTTTAGAATATTATTTCATAACCTTGCACATACAAGTAATTGTACATGTACTCATATGATTTACGGAACCTTAGAAGGTTATCCTCAGACTGTAGGTTAAAAAATCCTGATACAGGGTAAAACAGGAATTACCAGATTTTTCCAATAATTTGACAACAAATAGCTCAAGTTTTCCATAATATGATATTTCAATTTGGAGCCAGAAAATTGCGGTACAATTTACAATTCTTTATTTTATTTATTAATATAGAAATTGTAAGTTTACACAACAAGCATGCATAAAATACAAAGTTCCCATACAACACCTTATTATTAACTCCTTGCATTAGTGTGGTACATTTATTAAAATTGATGAAAGAGCATTTTTATAATTGTACTACAAACTATCGTCCATTACATTAGGGTTACTTGATTCACAATTCTTATTGGTAAAATGATTGGGGTTTATAAACTCTTTGAGTATCAGTTATCTCACTTGTAAATTGGAGATGTTAGTAATTACCTTACAAGATTACTGTATTTCCTTTGGTATTGTTTTAGTTCGCCATAGGGCTGCTGATTCAAAGTACCAGAAATCTGTTGGCTATTACAATGGGGATTTATTTGGGTTAAAAGCTTACAGTTCCAAGGCCATGAAATGCCCAAATCAAGGCACCATAAGAGGTGCTTTCTCATCAAAGTCAGCTACTGTTGATCCTGGAGTTGTTGCTACATGGTGAAGCAAGATGGCCACCAGTCTCTGCGGAGGTCTCTGCCTCTCCCTACAGAATCTACCATCTCTTGGAGCTTAGCTTTGAGCAACTAGACATAGTGCTTGTCTCTTTCTGGGGATCCTGTATCAGTCTCGGCTGTTCTACTGTCTTCCCAAGTTCAACTGTAAGCTATCAGGCATATAGCAGGACTCATCTCCTCTTTAGCTGCTCTGTGGGCCCAACCTCTTGGGAGCTTTGTGCTTAAGCAATCCTCTAGCTCACATTGCAGAATTAAATATGCTGACTCCCTTTTCCCACTCTCTCTGTCTGAGTCTCTGTGTCTCCCTTTATATCAGACCCAGCAGGAGGGTAGAGACTCAAGATGAATTACACCCCAAAGATGTAATACAATCAAATGGATCTCACACCCACAGGAATGGATTAGTTTACAAGCATGAGCTCTCTCTTTTTGGGATTCATAAAATCTTAAATTGCCACAGGTATTTATCAAGCACATATCTGTTACAAAGATATTTAATAAATGTTCATTTACTCATTCATTCATTTATTCATCTTTTGATATATTAATAAGATCACCCAGAACCTCTTGACCACCTTGTGTTATGCAAATATTTTCAAGCATTATTTATTGAAGGCTCACTTTATACCAAGGGTTGTGCTAGATGCATGCATAGATGAAAAAGATGGAATCTCTGCTCATGAGGAATTTCTAGCACAGTATCATGTAAAGAGAACTTCAATATAAGTGATATAATAAATGGGCACAAGTTCATAAAGGAGTCCAAAAGAAGAGCAGTGTAACTGATACTGAAAATTCATGTAAGGATCCATGGTGAGATAATACTTAAGTTGCATCTATAATAATAGTAACCTGCTGATTGCATACTGTATGATGATTTTGCTGAACACTATACAAAATATCAAATTTGATCCTCATAAAAACTTCCATGATCTGTCCATCAACTTTTGTGTTAAATAGCCACTAAGCACATGTGACTACTAGGCTAAAACAGGATGAAAAATATTCTAATCGACATACAATAAGTTAGTAATGGAGTAGAAATTAGCTTTGAATTTATACCTGTATTCCTCAACAATTGGTTAAAAAAGTTGGGAATAGCATTTCAGGCCAGGAAAGTAGCAGCAGCAAATGCATAGAAACATGAAATGGAATTTTGTATAAGGGAAACTACATTGAATAAAATAACGATAATAATTATAAAGCAAATAATGATAAATTTCAAAGCTTACGTAAGAGATAATCCATGATAATGTAAAGATTGCTTGGATATAAGGAAAGAAAAAGAGTATTCATGTTTTGTGTATTCTAGGTCTAACAGGGCAGGACCAGGTTTAGGTATAGAAAGGTGATACATGCAGTTGGATAAGTTGGGATATCTAGGAGGCAGTTGTATATATACGAATCCTTTCCCAAAAGATATGGTCAAAACTAGAGATAAAATGTGGTTAACTTTAACTTAAAAATAGCAGTAAATGCCATTAGAATGTATGAGAATATTCATAATATAGAAAATGTGATTGGACTATGCTTATTTTTTAAGGATTTATTTATTTATTTATTTACCTTTATCCATTTTTACCACCCCCTCCATTTTTGCTGTTTCTGTGTTCATTTGCTGGGCAATTCTGTACCCATTTCCTGCCCTCTCTTCTCATCCTTCTCCTTCTGTCATCACTGGGATTCGATCCTCGGAACCTCTGATGTGGGGGAGAGACATCCTACTGTCTGCACCACCCTAGTTCCTGGTTTTTTGCTGTGTCTCGTCTTAGCTCTCCCTTGTGTCACTCTCCTGTTAGGT
>JAQZBX010060055.1:0-17395 GCA_029593785.1 Cabassous unicinctus | reverse complement strand
GTTTAGAGCTATAACAAAAAGATTGGTTTGAAGGAACTCCATTCCCCTCTCAAATGAAGTATGTACATCTTCTAGATTAATCAATTTGGTTATACAGTTTTCAACTGCCAATATTAGAGTATTTTTGAACTACCAAAACAGCAATTTCTTATGTTTATGCTGATGTTTATGTTTGTATTTATAACCTATAGGTGAAACAGCCCTTAATCAGATTTGGCCATTTGGCAGAATGTGTTTTCCTTTGTATCATGCACTCTTTCTTCTTTTATAGATATTTATTTTTCTTCTTTTAGAGAGATTTATTTTTCATCCTCTGAGCCTATCTTATATTTCATCAGGGTGCTCCCTTTTATCTGATATAAATTGTCAGCCCGCTGTCTTCTAGTTTGCATTCATTCAGAAATATTAGCCTATCCTTTTATTTTTAACCCTTCTTTGTCATTTTGCCTTAAATTTGTCTTTTCTTCCCTTGCAGAGAAGGATCTTATACAGGAGACGATACTTTCAGCAGCAATGTTGAAAATGTTACAGAAGGAAATAATAAGGCATTTGCAAAACAGAGAAATCTTGTTAAAGTCTTTCAATTCTGTCATCAATATTTTGGCTTGCTATGTCCCTTTTCTCTCAAATTTTCTCTGCTTTGTTGACATCTTTCACTCCTTTTGCACATTGTACTCTTAGTTTACATGTAGGCAATATGTCTCAGGAGGGACCCTCTTTGAATTCCAATGCTTAACTTTCTCCTCTCCTTCAAGGACACTTGGTGGTGGTGGTGGGGGGGGTGTCTACAAATAGAATCCAGCTGAAAGAGCTGCTCTCCCAGGATGAAAGAGCTACAGGGAGGGGTCCGGCTGGAGTGGGAGTTGACAGAATGAGTCAGCTTTCTACTTCCTAAGAATGAGTCAGTTTTCTACTTCCTAACAGTTTTGCCTTAAAAATTTTTTTATTTTTTATTTTTTCTCTTAATAAAGCCTCCAAATATTAAATGTATTTTCAATCATGAGTCTGAGGTCAAGTTTCAGAACGAACACAAGTGTGTTTCAGATGAGTTGCCTCCTAGATTTGGCTAAGCCTCATCTCTGCTTCTTTCCAGTATGCAAATAAGGAGGCATGAGTCTGTTTGGAACAAAAGGAGGGAAAAGATTCCTCATTCATTTTCGTGGAAACTGGTGAATGTCCAGCGTATGCATATTTTCATTTATCCTTATGTTTAACAAACAAGTGGACGATGAGATGAGCCTCAGATGGGAGAGAGCATGAGAACCCAAGCTGGAGGTGGGCTGGACTCGCTGGCAGCTTATGTAGATACAAGAGAGCAACTTAAAAGTTGCCCATGGCATGGATGGGCTCTGCTGAACTGTGAAGGTCATGCCATTTTTCTAGGTCTCCATTTTTTCTTTCATTTAAAAATCTCAGAGTTAAACTGAAATATCTTTAAGAATTTCCTAACAAGTTAGTGATTTTATGAGATTTCTAGGCTATCAGATTTTTTTTTTTTTAATTCTTAAAGAAGGACCTTGAGACCTGTCAGAGAAGAGTAACAAATCTAATTAAGGGGTTGGTAGGTAAGTCCTATGAAGAAAGATGGAAAAAGTAGGAATTATTTGACTTGGAAGAGCAAAAACAAGGGATTGATAGTAACTTTAAGCTAATACAGTAATCTAAGAAAAAGAACATAGTAAGAAGCCTAGCTTTTATTGAAGCTATTATATTTGTTATGATTTGAAAAAAACTGACTTGGAAAAAGTATAAAATTGCCAAAAAATGCACACACTCAAAGCAAACATAATCACCTTTAATATTTTATTTGATTTTCTTGTATCATTTTTCTTTATTGAAAATTCTAAATAATTGTGGCATACAATTCTGTAGCCTATTACAATTTACTTTAAAATGAGCATTGAGCATTTCTAAATGACATCAAATTTCTTTCTAAACATTTTTTATGGGTCCATAGTATTCTATTGTGAGAATTGTGAGATTATACCATAGTTTATATAACTATGTAATCTTTTGCTACTAGTTATACCCTGTGGAGAATATCACGTGTATAACACTTTGCTCTAGGCTTTCACTATTTCCTTTTCATAAAATGCTACTCCTGGGCTTCCCAGATCAAAGGAAATGGGCATGTTTGAGGCTATTGATAATATTGTCAAATTGCCTTCCAGAAGAGTTCTACCAGTTTACATTCTCAACAGCATTGTGTTTCCTATTTTATCAGTGTTGTCTCCAGCAGTCATATTATAATTAAAGATTTCATTTTGAAAATTTTGTAGAGAAAACTAACTAGCTTCAATTTTCATCATACTTGCAATGCACGCATACACACACACACAGTTGGATATTTTCCCATATGCTCATTAGTGAGGTTTGCTACTTCGTTTTGTAAATGTCTCTTCATGTTCTTTGCCCATTTATTTGTTGATGTTTTACTGGTTTTAACCAATCACCAGGTGAACTTCCATTTTTCTGAGGATATGTAAACCTGATTCAAAGGAATTCACATGCATGGCAATATGTCAGAAAGGCTAACACTTCTGAGTGAACAGAGCCTCAGGAAAAATGCCACAGCCTGAGTGAGTCATTTTGCTTCTCTGCATCTGTGTTCACCTCTTAAATAGGTGTTAAACTAGATGATTTTGTGACCGTGAAAATATGCACTTGGAGAAGAATGAGGAAAGAGAGCTAGGGGTATGTGTCCTATTGGTTGGGGATAGCAGAGAAATGATTCTCATTTTGGTATCAGGTGAGCATCTCAAATTTCTTCCAATGCAAAGATTTCTTGTCCGTCTGTCTACCTACCTACCTATCTAACCTTTCTCTAGGCCCTTGAGCTAGTTCCATAGCCAGAGCTGCAGGTGCTCTACGCAAAAGCCCTGTGGCCTTACTTCTGTGGCTAGGCCAGCTGGTCTCCCCTCTCTGTCTCTTCTGCTGAGCTCCTTTTTCTGATGGTATACTATCTCTAGTTTTAACTTATCCTTCAACTATATCTCTCTGTTCAGCTTTTTGAAGAACCATCTTGACCATTGGATTTCTTGGACCATTCTTGAGCTTGAGGGCCAGAGCTAGGCCACTCCTGAATCCAAGGCTTGGGTTTAGCAGATTCAACTCCTGCCTTTCCAGTAGGGGAGCTGAGGCAGAAATTAGTGGTGGCCATTGTTCTCCAGTGCAATGGCAAGCAGAAAAAGAGATATATCTGGATTCTAGTTTTAACAATGATAGTGCAATTAATTTTGCAATCAAGAAGAGACTTAGACTTTTCCATGAATTTGGAGGATGAGAAATTTCCTGGTCTGTGGTTGCAAAGATAGGACAAAGTCTCACTTTCTGAGATGCTTTCAGAGGAACAATAAGTGATCCATCTGTATCCTTTCCCCATTCCATGATTCTTGTCTCTCTTCCATTTTCTATTACCCACACATCATGGCATGGTGTTGGTCTTTTATTGCCTTTAGTATGTATTATTAAACACATGGATTAATATAGCAAGAGCTAGAAAGGTTAAAATTTTAATGCCTTTGATGATCCAAATTTTTTGTTTTGGAGCTTTTGCAGAAATTTTGGCCTCTGGCAAAACAACCATAACTTTGCAATATTTTTTTCCTTCCCAGCAGTACATAGCCTTGCATTAGTTGGATTCTCTTCCAACAGAAATCCATTTATTTCGAGTTCTCAACACAGCCGAGGTTCTTTACCAATTGATAATTATTTCTTCCTCTATGCAGAAGCACATTTCCTCTGTATTCATGACACACCACTTGATGTAATCTTGGCCTTGCAGGGGATGCTCTTACAGAACAGAGTCCATATACCAAGGGATGTGATAAGATGGTTCTCCACTAACTTGAATTCAAAGAAAGAGCTACACTTATTTTGTGGTTTAATTGTTTTAAAGAGTGATGTTTCAAGGTTGATACATTTTTCTGATTCACAGCACTTTTGGAAAATGAATGCATGATAAAAGCATAATTTACAGTGTTTAATTAAGAATGGACGGCTGTTTATAATGGTCTGGAATCCAGGCTTATCATTCAGAATGAGTTATCTCCCACTTATCTCTGTATGACTCCACAAGTTAGAAAAGCACACATTTTTAGCTTCAAAGACAGAAGAAAAACAGGGATAGGAATTAAATCAAATGCAAAGTAGTTGATCTTGTAAATTAATTCAGTTTGGAGATTAACATATTATCCATAAACTAACTAGATAATAATAATAGCTAACATTTATTAACAACCTAGTTCTTACTTGGTATCTTGGAAAAATTATATGCTTTAACCACAATGCTGCAATTCTCAGGCCCCAAATGTAATCATTAAGATAAGCCTAAAGAATGGCTATGAGCCAAGCACTTGAAAAGGGGTGGGGGAGAAAAATGGTATTCTAGGAAGGGGAAACAGCTTTGCAAAAATGCAAAAGCTCTAGAAAATACTTTGAATTCTAGAAATGAAAGGAAAATTCAATAAAGCTGAATTTAGTAGAAGGGAATGGTTAAGAGCTATATTATGAGATTTATTAGTAGGTAAAAAGTTTGTGATATGAGTAGGTAAAGTTTGGACTTTATTATGAGGATAAGAAGGTATTGAATTTTAATCAGAGAAATGTTCAGATAAGATTTGTGTTGTAAAATGATCATTCTAAATATAGTATGAAGAATGGGTCAGAACAGAAGAAAATGGGGAGCAGGGATTGGTGCCATTTCTAACACCAGGAAGGCTGGAGGCAGAGCAAGCCTTTTGTCTGCAGGGAGAGAAGGACAAGAGGCTGAACTCAACCTGGTACATGCTGGATGTCCAGTGCCCCCTGGACTTAAAATGAAGGCATCCTGGAAGCAGTTATATACGTTACTGGGACTCAGGAGTTAGTAAATCTGAGGTAAATTTATAGACTTGAGAGTCATTAACATATTACAGAAATAAAAAAGGCAGGAGAGTGGGTTAAATTGTCCAGGAGGGTATATAGAGTGGCAGGTATGGAATATTTGAGATGGAACCCTAAAGAACACGAACACTGGGGGATGGTAAGAAGAAGAGGAGATCTTGGAGGAGTCCGAGATTAGGGAGCAGGAAATCTTAAGGTACGGGTCCATGGAATTTAAAAGGATAGTTTTAAATTTCCAAAAGGAAGGGTGCTCAACAAATGCCAAATGCTGCCCAGAGGACAAGCAAGGTTAGCTCTAAAAGGTGTCTTAAGTTTTTCCCTTTTATTATTTTTTAGGTCGTACATGATCATTGGAAAAGAAAAGCAAACTGATGTGTTGCTATATAAAAAAAATATCTTGTACAGCTTAAAAAGACAGATATCGCCAATATGTATTGACAAATTTAATGGCAAGTGTATTTAAGTCTGCCAGCTTTGGTAAGAGAAAGTGGGGAACATCTTGATTTCTTACATACATACTTATAAAAGGGAACAGTGGAAGAATAAGCACAGAACCAATGAAACAGTTATCCATTGAGACATTTCCATGCATTCCTTTTTACATTGTTTTAACTTTTGAATTATGTAGGTATCAGTGGATTTGAAAGCAAATTGAAACAGATACAATTAAATATCAAACTGGTAGCATAACAGATGAAGGAATTATTTCAAGTGACTTTAAAATATAGTTCTGTGACTGTAAATCTTTAATTCAATGCATTCTAAAACAAAAAACCAAAATTGTAAACTTCATTAAATGGTATTATTATTGGTATTAATATTACTATCATTTAAATTATTTTATATATAGTAAGATGAAGCTAAGAACATATAATAAAATTAAATTGAAGATATCATATATTCATAATTTGAAAAATAACATTTTTTATTTCTTCCACGGAAATGACCTAGAAACAATTATCACTCCAGGAGGAGCGAGCACCCCTGACAGCCAGATTTTTGCCTTCAATACCATTCATCCCATGAGGAAACCACGGCATCCAGAAGAAATGGCTCACTCCAGGTGGCACAGGAAAGGTGCCAGTTGAGCCTGGAGCAATTGTGAAAGAAAGCAAGACACTTCCTCAGAATTAATGGACAAAAGGACATAGAAGCAACTTTAAACATGCTTCCAGCTAAACTCGTAACAATTTGAGCCTAAAAATGATTGTAACTGATTTTTACAGAGTGAATATGTGAACATTCATGAATCCATAACAATATTTATGGAAGAGAAAACCTGGAAAATCTCATTGACACCATTTGAGGGAGCAATTAAATGTACTCCTTATTTGAAAATTTAAAAAGTGGAAAATCAAGCGTTTATCTTGCCTTTCCAGTAAAACTGTTTTTATAGGGTCACCAAATAGCTTTGGTTGTTGAGTAAAAGCTGTGCCTTACAGAAGAATGTGTTAGTAAGTTAAAAGAGAATGGTTGTATTAGAAATAATTATTTCACAACCTTTTCAAGGAATAATTGATTCAGAATGGTTCATCAATTCATTAAAAATCTTAAGGAGAGACGTTTGTGGGATTCCCCCATTGTATGGTGCCAAGCCAAACGCTGCACAGGTCAATTTCTGGCTGCAGAAGTGGAGTGTGTCTTTACAACGGAAAGATATGGTTATCACTGCACTAATCTAAGGATCCGTCTTTGCTTACTAGAGAAGAGACAGCCACATATGAATCTCCTCAACACAAAGTACACAAATTCATCTATGATGTAATCTTGTCAAAAAAACAACAACACCTTAAAATGTAATCAAGATTTTAGATCTAATTTCTAGGTTATAGGAAATGCAAGGGATAGAATAACAAGCTCAGTGGCACCATGAGGGTGCAGTCAGACAAATTCAGATGGTGGGCCCTTCCACAAAACACTGCCTGGCATTCTTTTATCAAGTTTTGAAAAAGGATTGGTCCAGATCAGAAGAGACCCAAGAGCTCCGAATGCTAGTTGACCTGGATGGTGCTCAATTGGCTATACCATAAGAAAAGGGCATCTGGGGAGCTACTGGGGAAATATGACTATGGGCTGGGTATTAGCTGATTTAAGAAATTGCTGTCAATTTTTATAGGTGTGGCTTCCAGTTGAGTCTGACTAAGGGGAGGCCCAAAAAGGAGACGGAAGGTCTTCTTCCCCTCTCTAGGACCTTCTGTCTGACAAGGGCTCAGTCCCTCCACAGCTGTAAGTCATGCTGGGCAGACCCTCCTCAATTGCTTCAGCTCCCTCAAGGCTCAGGAAATGCTGTATGTTCCCTTTGCCCCTTCAATGTAATCAAGTTGAGGGATAAGAGTTCCCCACATTGCTTGTCTCAGGTGCCTCAGTATCCTTTTTAGTTCCCTCAGTCCTGCCTATACTCTGTAAGCCACACTTGGAACCATCTGCATTGAATTCTCTTTCCTGCCTGGACCTGGATGGAGGCAATTTTCATTTCATTTGATGCTAGAGAATGCATGGTCATTGGGACCATATTGTTCCCCAAAGGGCAAAAATTATGTTTTGGGGGAGGGGGACATATGGTGAAAAAAAATCTTATTTTATGGAAAAAGGATGGATGTACATTCAATACTTAAAAATATATAGAATGTATCTGTAGGATTCAAATTTCATTGCAGTGGTAACCAGGGAAAAATATGTCTCAAGTGTCTAAAAAGGCTCCTTAGGGAGGTGTAAATGAAAAGGAAAAAGTTGAGGTATACTCCAAATTGCCTCCTTTCCAAAAGTGTTATCACATTTTGCACTCCTACCAATAATTTAATTCCTTTAAATTATTAAGCCCATCGAATCCATGAAAATGGAAAATTTGTCTTTATTCAAGCATTTTTATTTTCTTAGTGATGTTTTGTGGTTATTTTTTAAAAACGTGTCTTGTACAGTTCTTGTTCTGGTTTTCCCAAGCCCAAGTCTTCTGGGGTATTGTGCATGGGGAGGGATCATTGTGAGAGAATGTGCAACTCCAGCCTCCTCGTTGCTATCTGTTTTCTACAGTAGCCACCCAGGACCAAGCTTACAACTTTAACGCTGCCATAGTACACCGAGTCTCTGCGCAGTCCTGCTCACCTGTCTCCCACTTATTGTCATGCCCTTGCTTTTCCATTTCTGCTAGTTCTTGCCCTGTGGGTATTCTGCAGGTATCTCAGAATAGCCCGATCTCGCCTCCTGCTGAGGATGACACATAATGACTGGAAGCTTCATCTGTCTAAGACAGAAGTTTTAACAAAGATCTGTTCTTCACTGACCTTTCCAGATTGGAAGTATTGCAGTGTCTTCATTGCTTCTCATTATCAACCAAGGAAGTATCTGTTTCAATAACAGTGCTTGTGAAGAGAGAAAACAAGGGAGTTGTTCTTGGTTCTTCTTTTTGCCCACTTGTGAGGTGAATGAATCCCTTCTTGAATCTACAGTTGGGAGGAGAGTACAGCATCATGTGCACAACTCCTGCTACGATTTTCACCTAATTTACATCTGTTCTGTGTTGTTTTCTTGTATCAGAAAAAATGAAGTATGGGAAAACAACAATTCTTAGCCCGCACTGCTTCCAGGGGTCTATCTCTATCTTTACTTACAAAGCTTTACTCCTGAGACCTTGTCAACCACAAAAACCCACTGAGATTCTGCTAGTATCCCCTTTGCCCTGCTTCCTGCAAAATTGTTTCCTGAGGTTTGTATGTCTATGTAGATGTAGGTTGACAATGGCCAGAGCTCATAGGGATGCTCGTGGGAAAGTAAACCCCACTCATCCTCCAGCGTTTGAAGGGTGGCCTGGATGGTGAGACAGTATTCTCATTAGTCCCACATCATGGGACAAAGATGATTGGAGGATGGAAAATGTCTTTTCTTGTGTTCTTTTTTCTAGGAGGAATTTGATTTATAAAGCAGAGTTTGAGATTTCCATGAACTGAATGAAGCTTGAAAGGTGGATTTGTCTTAAACTGTTTGTGCTACCTATCCATGGTTCATTTCTCCCAGATTATGGCATCAGCTGTTCTTGAGTCTTAGTTTTCAGTGCTATGAGTGTTTGTGATTCATAGGTATTTAAGAGAGAAGTTTGGGGAGCCCAATACTATTTCAAGCTGGAAATGATTATATAACCTTGGCCACCAAAATTTCTGATGTTTTAATATTATTTTATTAAATTTATGTTCCATGGTTGACTTAATAATTTCCCTCTTGTTGACAATTTAATATGTTTCCCATTTTTTACTAATATTCTGAATAATTCTAGAATGAACACCTTTGGGCATAAAACTTTTTATAGGCTATAAACATATGGAGGTATTCTGAGGTAGCCTGGTTATGGCAGGAATTTCTTTGTGTCCTACAATTTCCATTACTCTTTCTTCCCTGGAAATTCAGCACTCACACCAGCCTAAAATAGAAACTATGTTTTCCAGTTTTCCTTTCAGGTAGGAGTGGTAATGTTACTAAGTTCTGACCAATGGGATGCAAGTAGGAGTAGTGTGTGCAAACTCTACAAAATTTCTTGAAAAGGAGGGACTGTTTTTTTCTTTTCCCCTCCCTCTAGTATTCTATATGGAATGTAGATGTGATGGCTGGATCCTCAGTTCCACTTTGTATACCATGAGGTTTAGAGTTGGCAAAGAGGGAAGGTGGGAGGAGCTCAGGTCCCTCAGGGCTTCATGGAACTGACTTGTCATGCCAGTGCTGGGCTGTTTACACCAGAAAAAAAAATTCTACCTTGTCCAAATACTGTGATTTTGGGTCTTTGTAACTATCACCTTGGGTAGCATGAATGTACTCGATTTTAAGGAGTGATCATTAAAAATGAAATCCTGGAAGGTAATGTAGGAATGTGCCCAGGATAAGCTTTCCTACCTCAGAGGTTTTTTTTTCCTCTGTGATTAGCCTGGCTTATAGGATCTGCCTGAAATCACTTCAAATCAACAGGCTGCCTCCATCCATGGCTATCAGCAAGGGTTTTGGTACATCTGTTGAAACCAGATGGTGCAGATATGATTATCCCCATTTTTTAGATGATAAAACCAAATTCACTCAGACAAACTGGAAAGCTTGCTAAAGTTACCAGTATTTTCACTAAACTCTGAATCAATTGAATCACTATTTCTGAGCATGCAGTTCAAGGGATAGTGATTTTAATAAGATTATTGAGTGTTCCTGATGTGCTGAGATATTTGGGGACTTCTGCCCAACTCTACTCTATTTTGAGATCATTTCTCTGTTTTCTCAGTTAAACTCACCCCTCACTATATAAAATTAATAAATGGATCTGAGAATATGTGTGACCTGAGTAGACAGTCTCATTTTTGAGGGCTGTATTTGAGCACATTGGTAGTCCTTTGCTTAAAGAGCAAAATCCCTTGCGCCCTCTCAGATCTGAACTCTTGAGGCATCTCTAAGACTCTGTTTGCCACCCTTAGGCCCCTGGCAGCGATCCTTACCTACGCTTCCCTCCACAAGGAATCCAACTCTTCTCTACTTAAGACAGCGAACCGAGGAGCTGTAAGAGGAAGGAGGGAGGTGATGAAGGATGCAGATACATTTCAAATTCACTTGTGGATGTTTCTTTTCCTGAGAACTCTTTCTCATTGACTATACATGGCCTTGAAGTCATGAAAGTATCCTGTTCCTCAAATCCTGCTGGGAAGATTAACTCTGTGAGTTGAAAGCCTCCGTGTGGTAGATTGCTTTCAAGAGGACCCACAATTATTCCCTCCCTGTATCACCAGCATTGCAGAGTCCGTGGTTCCTCCCATGGAGAGGTGAAGCCTATTTCCCCACTCATTTTCAACGCAAATATGGGAAGTGGCGCTGTGCCCATTGGGAGCCTGGCTTTGCTCTCTTGGAACCCTGCTCTGCCATGTGGACGAGCCCGGGCTAGCCTGCTGGATGAGGAGGGATGCCTGACACAGGCGCCTGGCCACCCTGCTCACAGCCAGCCAAGCTACACGACAACAGCTGAACACAGACGAGCCCAGCTGAGCCCGGAAGAACCTCAGCCCACACTGCTGCAGAATCATGAGCTCCATAAATGGTTGTTTTAAACCACTAAACTTGGGAGCAGTTAATCATGCAGCGAAAGCCAGCTGATGCAGACATGGGGCAACCACACTGAATGCAGATACTCTGGAGAGGTAGTTTTGCAAAAGTCACCCACTTCGAGCGAGTGAGGTAAGAACATGACTTCACTGTATGTTTCCCCTTAATATGACCAAATGTGTTTACTACACAATGCAATTTGATTAAAAAAAAAAACAAAAATCTTAGTTGTGGGTTGATATGGCCTTGAGTTGGCTACAGACTCTGCCAACAGCCCTAAGAGTGACCACCTGTTCCTGATCTCCCACTTGTGGCTTTCTCAGTGTCCTCTTTTAAACTTCTTTTTCAGTTTGCAGCATTTCAAAGATTAATTTTTTCTACATCAATTGCTATCATGCAATCAGAAAATGTATACTCTTATGAGTCACATATGAGTTTCATTTAAAAGTCAAACATTTCAAAGAAAAAGGAAGTTACTTTTTCCAAAAAGGAAAATATACAGAAATAAAGGAAATGCAGAAATAATAATAATAAGGATTTGTGTAAAATGGAAGATAAAATTCACTCCTATTCTCTCTATGGAGACAATTGCTGTTTTCAGTTTGGGAGATATTTTCTATAAGAGGAAGTTTCTGCAGATAGTAAAACTCAACCACAGAGTTAAGAGAACATGCTCCTTCAGCTTGTGACATGTGGGTTTGAAAGTGAGGGATAACTTAATCTACATGACATTCTGCTAGCTTTTGTAGACCTCAGACTCCTTCTGAAGACCTTTACTCAGAGTGAAGTACTGTAAGTAGGGAAACATTACATAGGTAATAGGTAGTGAAAATGTTAATAACTTTGGGAAAAATAGAAATATTTTAAAATATTATATAAATATAATACTGGAAATAGTAACTACATGTTGCAGACAATTTGGAAGCTTCAGAGAATGAAATAAAAATGATCCTTAACTGACTCACCATTAACCACTGCTATCATCTATTTCGTTTAAGCATTTGTTTCACATATCTTAATTTAAGCTACAACTTTAAGAATTATGATATGCTTGGTAGAAAATTATATTTAAAGTATATACATTTTCAATTTTGTAATTATTAAGATCATGACCTGGTTTGGTGTTCATAAGGTCTTATGAATTTTTGCAGGTATCCTTTACTAAATGTTTTTAACAGACCAAGAGCATTTTTGATGATTAGAATGCCTCTGGAAACTACTCTTCATTATACCTAATAATGAAACATTTCTATCCTAGACAGATTATTTCTGTTTTTTTTTAAAAATAAACATCTCCCATAGATAGTAGTGTGAGCCTAATTTAAGGAAAGTTGATGGGAGTAGGAATATATTTCAATTTATGTTCTTCTTTGAGCCCAACACTGGCTTCATTATAGGGATTTGATGTTGTGCTTTAATTTTGCTCCCTTCCTGGCCATTGTTTCTGTCTTATTTCAGTCTTTTTAAAAAACCTTATTTTAACAACAGTGTTTCAGATCGTCACTATCTTTGTTTGAAGGACAATGGACCCAAACTCAGTTGTAATTGCTTAATGATGCATGATAGTGAGTTAGTTTATGGGCACATTATCATTGTATACTGTCCTTTGAAAATGGTACCATGGAGTAAGACCTTAGAACATGCTCACATTGGATCATGCTGAGAAAAGTGTGTAGGTGACAGTGGATAAAGCACGCATCACAAAGGAATCACTCTTTAATGAAAACTCATAGTTTTGTTTAATGATAAAGATGAATAATCCTTGAGAGGGGAAATCCACACCTTGATGAATTCATCTCTATTTTCACGTAAGAGTTAATCCCACAACCAATGAACAGTTACATTCCTCTGTGTGTCCAGGCTTTTGATCAGTTGGAGTATTCACATATATTAAAAAAGGATAAACATGCCAGTAAACCAGGAGTATTAATGACTCAAGAGTGTGGCCATTTCCCAAATATCTATTTTCCAAGCAGATGGAAGTCTAGAGTACTGAGAAATAAACATAGGTTTGCTTTAGTTTGAATATCCTGAAGGTGTAACACTTTTGGTACCAATACTATGCATGTCGATTTTGTGGCTTTTCTAATTAGTTTGCAAGTGTAACCTGATGATAAGCTAAAAATATATGTGGGATATTGAGTGTTGAATATTTATATTTAAGGTTGGCATTGCTATACTAGGGTCCCCTTATATGTTTTTAAATTTTAAATTATTATATATATATTTTTGGCCAGGGATCAGTATTTAGGCAATGAATAATACAAACTTGTTTGGCAGTTATGATTGCTACGTATCCTCTGTTCCCTTTGGTAGCCTGCATAATCTAGCAGGAGGAACTTTCTCTCTCTGGATCTGTAGATCTGTAGGGCTCTCTCTCTTCTTCTTCTGTCATCTTGGTTTTTCACCATTAAGTAAAAAACATAGTCTGTATGTATTTTTAAATGCACATGCATGAAGACGAGAGAAAGAGAGAGAGGGAGGGGGAGAGTTCACTTACAACTGTAAATCTAAGCCCAAGCCTTCAGACTTGGGGCCCATGTCTTCTGGATGGCAATTATCTGATCCATTCCTCTTGTGCTTTGCTTCCTTTGACCTACATTCCAGTACATTCTTTGGTGCCTATCCCAATCTGCTCTTTGTCTCAAAGTGTCAAGGAATCTGATTTACCACTTTGATCAGCAATGACCTCCTTTTCCACCCCTCCTTTCAGGGCAGTTTATTTGGAAGGCTTTTAGGAAGTTAATTACATTTCCTTTTATCCACTTGAAAATAAATTAAAGAGCATTTCATTTAGATTGCCCATGTGTTCACCATTCTGTCTCTTCTCTGACACACCACAAGACAGGGAGAAGGAGAAACACTGCATTAAGTCGTATATTTCATGCAGAAATTTCAAAATGTTCTGACAGATTGCAGAAATAAATGCTAAACGATAATCATGTTTACACACAGTAATTTGATAATTTGTTAGTAAATTAGTAGGACTTTGCTTTCCTTATTTTGCAAATGAGGACACAAAGTCAGAGAAAGGAGAGTTTCCTTTCCCAAGGTCACACGTTCTTTCTCTGACAGAGCCAAGGAAAGAAATATGATTTTTCCATATATTGTCCTCTTCTTAGTCCATTGAACCACTAAAATTTTGCATCTAAAAATGGGTCATAGAGAAGGCAAGTTATGTCATTGTTGAATGATTCAAATGTGTCCACATTGTCCTTCATTCTAGAGTAAAAAGAACTTAGGGATTGAATGATTAGTTTGCATTTGTAGACAAATGCTTCAGTGATTTTTAATTTTGATCTGGAATGTAAAATGGATCTTCTATTTGAACATTCATAAAATGTCTACATGAGAAAAAGGCTCAGGAACAACGGAATAGATCATGATGAAAGCCCTGAAGTAACTTATGTTTGATGTTCAAAATTTTCACTCCAGATACTCCAGCTTAGATAAAAGAAAACCTTTGCCATGGAGTTTCCTTAAGGAAAGGTAGAATTTATTTTGCATTTTATGCTAGTATTTTTTCCCTTTCCTTTCTTCTTTTACCTCTATTTATTAAGATGCCAGGCATACAAATATCAATTAAAAAGGAATCTGTATTTTAATGTTTAAAAAAATGAGATAAAAAATGTCTAGCCAAATATTATATTTCTCTGGATTCTATAATAGGAGGAAGTCTCTTTAGTTTCAAAAGAGGCCTGTACACAGCAAACCAAAGAACACAAAAGCAGAGCAGTGTAATGGGAACATGCTTTACCTATAATGATGATGATTCAGTCACATTCACTTGTGTCTGGGTTGAAAAGGAAAGAATTGTTCAGGCTTGTATTCTGCAAAGCACTTTGAATTTGAAAGCCAGACTGGACTGAAATAAAGGGAGTATTGTGGTTGAGGGGATAACTCTTGGAAGAGATATTTTGAGTGGTCTACAAATGGGAAGAGAAACGATGCTGATAAGGAAATCCAAGTTAGAGTTGATGAGATCAGGTAAATTGGAGGTTTAGGAGGCAGAGATGATTGACAGAATGCACTTTATATTCTATGAATACGATACGTAATGTATAATCATGATGAGAGGTCAAGTATAATTCATTTTCAAGCTTTCCTTGGAAGTCATGTGTGAGTCTATTTACAGCTAGCCATGGCCTATAATGCAAGATGTATCAGCTAGGATATAGATTAAGCCAGTGTAACAAAGAGACCCAAAACATAGTGGCTTAAAAAAAGATTGACATATCTCTCTTCTATAACAGCCCAGAGGGGAGCAGACTAGGGTGCTCTGTCAAAAGTGACATGGTTCTGCTAAACCCAACCCATGGCTTCCACTTCTGGATCCAAGATGGTTGCTCTAGGTGGGTCATTGCCAGGCCACAGGAAGAAAAAGGGCCAGGAAGTTGTACATTCCTTCCTAGGGTCATGACCTAGAAGTGGTATCCTTCATTTCTGCTCACATCCTGTTTCTAAAATTTAGTCCAGGTCCACACCAAACTGCAAGGGGGCCTGAGAAATGTAGTTTCTATCTGGCTCAGCTGAAATGGAGGAGAAAAAATTTTACTGGGAAACAGTCTCCACCACCCAACCACTGTCCGCATGGCCCACTGTCACTAACTTTGAGCTGCCTGTAGACAATGAACATATTTGTTTGGGTCACACTCATCCCCAGCACCAACCATGGTAACTAACTAAGGAGTTCTCAAAATATTTCTCAAAAATATTTTCTGATGACCTAACAGTTGCAAATAGCCTCAGGGCTCTGACAGGGCTTAGTCTCCACCCACTATGCCCAGCTGCCACTGGGCGTTCATACAGGAGTGTATTTAGTCACCTGAAAGTCTCCGCCCAATTCTGCTCTGATGCTGCAAGGGGTCAGGGGGAAGGAATGAGAGAAAGAATGCAAAGAGGGCCTTGCTTGCGCTTTCTACCAGCATTTCTCCCATGTTTAGATTTCTTAGCTCCATTTGCTAGACAAGGCAAAGGAGTTTTGGAAGAAGTTCATGGAAGCTGAGGGAGTGGTGCTGTTTCAGCATCAGGCACCTGTGTGTAGTTTTGGAGGGTTTTTCTTGCTTCCCTATTTTTTTCTCCCTGCCAACTTTGCCATCTCACTCATTCGTACTTTCAGCTAACACCTGTATGTTAAAGACTCCCTACCTATCAAGCCTCTCTTACCTTCACACCCATATGTCCAGTCATCTCCGGGATTGATCCATTCTTTTGCTGTCCAAGTTCCCAAGCTCGACACATTTAAAATGGAATTATCACCGTACCTGCCTCCCTACACTTCCACAACTTCTCTTCAAGTATATCCATCTTAGCTATTAGCCCCACCATTTATTCATTCAACAAACACTTGTTGAACATCTTCTATGGACAAGGCAGTATGCCAGATGCTGGGAATAAGCTTAGTCTTTGTCCTCATGGAACATATGGGTTAGTGGGGCTGAAGAACAATCCAGGTAAATACATATGCATAGAGGGTACAGCATGGGGAATAATAGGGGCTTACTTTAGAAACAGAGTGACAGAAAGTCACTCTGAGGAGGTGACAGTTCAAACAAGGCCAAAAGGAAGCAAGTAATGTGTGTGCATGTGGGGGGTGGGCAGAAGCAATACCATGTGCAAAGACCCTGGGATGAGAGCGTGTTACGTTTGGGAAATGAAAGAGGGTTCAGGAGGCTGCTGTGTTGGAAGGTTGGTGGGGGTTGGGGGGTAGGCAGAAACAAGCCATACAGGCCCTGTAGCCAAGGACATGTTAAGTTTAAGTGCCTGAAAGAAACGCAAGTGTGGGCACGAATTAAGTAGCTGGATGTCTAAACCTGGTCATCAGAGATGAAGTATGAATACATCAATTCGGAAGGCATCAGAATGTGGATGTTAAGTCCTTGTAATGGATCTAGGGAGAAAGAGTTGGAAAAGAGAAAAGAGCTGAGTCCTGAGGAGCTAGCTCTTCATTTAAGGGACAGATAACGAGGAAGAGCCAGCAAGGGGGACTGAGAAAAAGCACCCAGTCAAGCGAGAGGAAGGTCGGGAGGAGGCAGTGTACGGGAGTATTCCTAACTTGGCCCTCGAGTTTATCTATTCCCCCCTCCCAATGAAGTTTAGAGGTGGGGGAAGCCCACCTGGTGAACAGACCCCTTCTTCTGGGTTTATGGGAGTGGGGCTTTTTAAATTCCTGAGGAAATAGCCAAATGTGTTAATGGGAACCAAGCACAGTCTTGGGGTGTGGCTGGGGGCTCTCTTGTTGGTCAGTCAACGGGTAAGGTGCTGGTACAGAGAGGAGCTCTGTGGTGCAAGCATAGACAGAGGGAAACCTTCCTGGTGTGGACAGTGGCATTTTCTCATAGAAAGGAGGATTGCGGTTGTCAGGCAGATGGGGTATCAGCCTCCTGGGCACACCAACAATGCCCCATGTCATGGTCCTTTCTAGGTCCACTCTTCCAACACCCCATGCCAT
>JAQZBX010060054.1:5503-17490 GCA_029593785.1 Cabassous unicinctus | reverse complement strand
AAAAAAAAAAAGTATATGCAATTATTAAAATAGTATAAACATGTATGATTTATTCACAAAGTAGAAAAAAATTGCCTCTCCCACCTTTTCAAATAGTTACTTAATTTATAATGAATTGGTCCAAAGAAGGAACATTTTTGTATCTTTAGTAAAAGCTATTAGCTGTCGTTTCCTGTTAGATATCGAAAATGAATTCTACTCATTCACTTGCTTTTCATTTTCTGCTTTTGGAAAAAAACCTTTTTGCCAGTTTTCCATCTTTTACTACCATTTTAAGACATAAAAATAGTTATTTGTTTTTGCTTATTAACACATGAAAAGCAAATTCTTCTCTAAGATCTAAGCATTGCTTTAGTTGTGTCCAAAAATACTGATATGTAGTATTCTAATTATAATAAATTTTTATGTCTATTATAGTCTTAATTATCTGTATGTCTTGATTGTTAATTTCCATATGATTGGGTATTATAATTTGTTCTACTAAAAATACATTGCATTCAAAGGGAAAAAAAACAGACAAAATCTGAGGTGTTCAAAGTCAAGATAGTGGTTACTCGGGGTAAGGAGTTGTTTCCAGAGTGCTGATAATCTGCTTCTTCATCTGGGTACTTGTTTATATGGGTAAGTTCTGTTTTTAAAACTCACTGAGGGGGAGTGGGGGGAAAAAAAAAAACCTCACTGAGTTCTGCATTTATGATTTGCCCACTTTTTGTATGCATACTATACCTCAATGAAACATTAAAAAATGAATACCCAGCACTAAGCATGAGCCAGAAATCAAAGCAAGTTACAAAGATGAAGACGGCGCAGTTGCCTACTTGTAAGGAAAGCAGGCACTTCATAAAATGGCAAGACCAGAGCCATGAAGTCAGAAGATCAAGCCGTCTCAATCCTGCCGTGCCAACAATTTCTAGTTCTATGGCCCGGGCAAGATCCTTAACCTCTCTGAGCTTCATTGTCCTCTTCTGTAATAGGGGGAGGATATTTAATTCATGTGAGAAAGCGCCTTAAAAAAAAACAAAACAAAACAAAACAAAAACACAACACTACCTGGCACACAGCTGATGTTCATTAAATGTTAGTTTCCTCCAAGCAAGAGAAAGAATCACATCCCAACCAGTCCACTGGATTTGACCTGTATTTTCTCTTAAGGGCCAGTTGGCCAACTTCAAAGGTCCCAAATCATCACCAGCATGAAGCAGAAGAGAGGAAAAAGAGGTAGTAAATAAGGAACGAGAGCATTATTTTAGGATTACAAAGTTTCTTCAAAAAACAAATCCATTTGGTCCTTGATTCCCCCAAATCATGGCCCCAACTCAATCTCCTCACTCTACCCCTATAGGCAGGTGAAGGCCAAGTCATGGCAATCCAGCCCACCCCCAACCTTTTCCTGTTACCAAGGGGACTGGTTGCCACAAGGAAGGGGCAAAGAAGGAGCCAACAGGGGGAAAGTGAGATGCAAGGCAGCTCAGGACAGAGACACAGGAGCCTAATCAACACCAGCAGAAGGAGCTGCTCTGCCCATGATCAAAGGCTCACCGGCCAGTTACCCAGCACCCGCCTCGATGTTGTCCTGCCTGAACTCCCCCAAATCTTTCTCACCCAAGGCACGAGGCCTGGCATTGCTTGGGATGAGCACACTGACCCCTCCTAACCTACTAGTCTAACAGCCAGCACAGAAACACCAGCTCTGGTGGCAAATGACTGATGTTCCTTCTCAACCCAGAGCCTTTGCACATGCTGTTCCCTCCACCTGAATCAGCCTCTGACTCCTCTTTACCTGCTTTCAGGCCATTTCTTCCAGGGGGCCTTGGTTCCCCCGGCTCTGGGCTGTGTGCCCTCCTCTAGGAGCCCCCAGCACCCAGGGCATCTCTTCCCTGTCAAGCTGTAATCACATCTTTACTTGCCTGACTTAGCTCAACTCTGAGGTTTATGAGAGCAGAGGCCTCTTGTTCACCCCTGGTATAGTACCTGGCACAAGGCAGCTGCTCAATAAGCATCTGCTCAATCATTGGAACTGAATTGTGAGAAAGGAGTGACGGGCTCTGGGCTGGGCTGGATTTGATTGGCACAAGGATCATGTGACCATTGGGACTCACCGCAATGTTGATCTTGATGGTCTGGCCCTCCTTGAAGCCCAGATCCAACTTGGGGCCTTGGTCTGGGTTCTGGGCTTGTTTTGCAAATTCACACTGCTGTTTCACCCACCTGGGGAGAGAAGAGGAAGAGAATGGTGAGGAAGAGGAGACCAGCTGCCCTGTACTCACCCATACACTCATCTGCTACCTACCATCGACCCAAAATAAGACTTACTGAGGTGGTGCTGGGTGGCAGAAAGTGCAGACTTGGTTAGGCCTGAATTAAAATACTGGTTCTGATACTTAAGTAGTGGTATACACCTTCAGTTTCCTCATCAGCAAAATGGAATGACAATTCTGTATGTCTTAAAGATTGCTACGAGAACTCTATGAAATCATTCAGGTAGAGGGCCCTGGCTCACTATCTGGCGCTCACTGGCCTTCAAGAAAGCTGAGAAGCTGGCCCTCTCATCCCCAGCACTTGGCATGAGAATTAATAAGACGAGGTCTCTGAATTTCCCCAAAAGGCTTATAACGTAGATTGTAAGACAAGACCCATGCCCAGGAAGGAGAGAAAAGCACAAGGGTCTCCAGCCCTCCATAAAGCACCCATCCAGCAGCCACCTGGGTGAGGGGCACTAGGTCCTAGGTAAGCTGCTGGGCATCCCCATTCACTGGCAGCCAGAGGTAGAGCACTGTGCATGGTGAGGGAGCAGTATCTCCTACCCTGTCATTTAGCTTCATACAGTACTACTAGGGCGTCTGGTGGGTGACCTAGGAATCCAACCCCTACTTTTACAGCCTGTCCCTGGAGTGGGCCCAGGAAGGCCAAAGGAGCCTGACAAGGGCTCAGGCTGCTTGGGGACCTGGTAATAGAAGAGACATGACCAACACCTCGATGGCCAGCTGACTGGGATGGCAGAGATGGGCCTCAAGAAAAGCAGATGACTTAAAAGCAGAGATGAGGACTGGCAGTGGAGAGAAGAGTGACCTGCCCCAAAGGAGAATTCCAGAGTTTTCCTGAGGCTCTGGTGGCAGACAAATCACATACAACTACCCGGGGTTTCCTAACCTGGGAAATCATTCTGTCCTGGGAAAGGAGGGAGGAGGCATGAACACGTATCTCCAGGGGACCACTCACTTGAAATGGTCCTGCAAGGCAACGTTGAAGTCAAAGGCATCACCTCGGTCCGCAAAGCCAACTCCAATAAATGCCCGTCGCCCTGGGGGACAACACAGGATGAACCCCACATTCCAGAGGCAGAGGAAACACTTTGTCAAGAGGAGGAAGCATCGAGGCCCACACATACCATTTCCATCTTCGATGCGGATAACGAAGTACCTGCTGGAATCCGTCACACTCTCCACAGCTGTACCAGGAAACTGATCCACTGGTGCCTGAGCAAAGAGCTCCCCTGAAAGCATAAGTTAGGGTGAGTTTTGAGCCCCCTCCAAGCCTGACATTTCTATCACACCAATGGAGCCAGTCTTTGTTCCTGCGAGGCAGCCTGATGAGGTGGAGACAGACCTCCAAATCCCACTTTAGGACTCAAATCAAGTCTATTCTTGCTGAAGGGAAGACACAGTTTTAATTTTTTGTTTCAATGCCAAACATTTCAAAATGAGATTACATGGAGCTCTTATGAAACGAATCCTCTTGTAAACTGCTGCTTCCGTGGTCCAGGGCAACACATGCCTCTTGTGGGCATTTGGTCTGGGACCATTTTCATGTGTGCTGATGTCTGTTGGCACTTTACATATTTAACCCCACCACACAGACTCATCTGGCCCCAAATGTTAGTCGTACTGAGGCTAAGAAACCCTGGCCTAAAGTGATAGACTCATTATCTCATTGGAGCGAGACAAATACAACCCCAAGCTAAGAGCAGCTGGAAGGCGCAGCCCTGAGAAGTAGCTGTTACACTAGGAGGTATACTAAAGTCGTGGCTTCCAAGGACCCAAGAGGACGGGTGTTGCTTTTTGACTGGGATGTTCTGGCAAATCTCACAGCCAGAAATCTGTCTCAGCCACAGCAGCTCCTCTTCAAACTCCTCTGCAGCCAACACTCACCCTGCCAACCCTACGTTCCAGGAGAACAAATCAATGTTTTCAGTCACCTTGTGGTTCAAAAAGCAATTTGATAAACATCTTCTCACTTAATATGTCCAACAACCTTGTGAAATAGGGACTAATGTCATCCCCAGAGGTCATGTGGCTTGCCCAAGGCCCCAGAGTCGAGAGAGAAGTGGCCCAATTCTGCAAAGCAGCCAGTTCCGCCTCTAAATCTTTGCACATTCTTCTGCCCCACTCAGAGAAAATCTTTATACATTAAGAAACAAATGACCAAGTGTTGTGGGACTTAATGGAGCAGGTCCTGTGCCTAAGCCACTCTGGGCCTCAGAACGGGCCTGCTCCCAGCTGTACGGCCCTCCTCAGCTTACCCAGAGGCAGTGGAGGCACGGTACTTCCTGAGAGATTTCCCCAAAGGCGACATCTGCCAGTTGACCCCAACACTGCCCAGCTTTGCTTGTCCTCTCACCACAGAAAAGAGCTGAGTAGGAGTTTCCAGCTTCTTCAGCTCATGGGTGTGGTCAGCTCTGAGGAGTTACCACTTAGCTGATAAACAGAATTCCTGAGTAAGAACCAAACTCAGCAGCAGAGGACTCCATGTTTTCACCCAGTTTGTCTTCAAGGCAAGCTCGAGGGCTTCCTATTTGGGACCAATCTGCAGGTCTCCTCTCCTTGGTCTCCCAAATTAGTACTTCCTAAGGACCTCCAAAAGGAACAAGTGCTTCTTGACAGGAAATATTCCTTTTTTCACCTGGAGACAGCTTAAAGGTACACTGGGATCTCTGATTTCCAGGACAGGTTCCCATGGCCAGCCCCAAGCTGCTTCTCCCTTTATAAAGCAGGCGCGATGGCACCACACAGGCCTCCTTGCTTTTACCTGAGGTCCTGTCCTCCAACTTGATGTAGGCCAGCTGCCCTTTAGCAGTGATCCGCAGTCGGCCACTCCATGATGGCTGGTCCAGCTGCCACTCTGCAGCCCTAGGAGACAAAAACCAGAGTTGCACCAATGCCCAGGGTGAGAATGGGAAGTGCATGTGGGCTACTTGCTCTAGTCCAGAGGTTGGCAAACATTTTTTGTAAAGAATACAACAGTAAATATTTTCAGCTTTGCAGGCGTTATGGTCTCTTGCAACTACTCAGCTCTGCTTTGGAGAGCAAAAGCAGGCGTCGGTAATATGTGAATGTGTTGGTGCTTTAAGCATTTTAACCAAATATTTTCTACAGAGTAGGTTATATTTCAGTAAAACTTCATGGACAATGAAATTTGAATTTCATATAATTTCCATGTGTCATGAAATGGTCTTTTAAATTGTTTTCAACCACTTAAAAATGTAAAAATCATTCTTAGCAAACTACAACCCACTATGTTTTTTATAGCCCACAAGCTAAGAACGGTTTTTAGGAAGTAGTTACTGGGGCCTGTTGTTTCTGTTCTAAGATAGTCCTAGGCTGTGGGGTCAGAGTGACGATTCGGGGCCACTGAGACCTCTTGGAGAAAAAGGACACTGGGGACCAATTACTAGTAGAAGAGAAAAGGAGAGCAACAGTACACATGAGAAAAGTGAACAGGTGTTCAAAAAATATATTCTCAAAGGTGTCATAGGCAGAAAGAAACCCAAGAAACCAGGGACTTATAGCAACTGACTCTTTTAGCAGCATTCACATTTTAGTTCTAAGAAGGAGCATGGTGAAATCCCCCAAAACACTTTGGGTGTTTCCAGGACGGTTTTCCTGAAAGTTTCTAAACATGTGCCAGTTAACGCAGGTTGTTCTGAGGGACACACAAATGCAGACTCTCAATTCACAATTCAGCAGATTCAGTTTCAGTTCCACTTCCTGGGGCAACAGGGCTTAGATTTAGGCTGAGCAGAGCTCTGAGGCTAAAGTGCAGAGGCCAGCAGTTTCCTCTATGCCAAACTAGCCACGCCTGACACTTGGTAACCTTGCTCTCTGGAGGACCAAGAGGGACCAAACCAATCCTACTGACGACCAATAAGGGATGGGTGTAGACGACCACCCCTGGTTTGGTGGCCCATCTCCAGTTTGATATTACGTGGAGTCAGCGTTATCTCTAGGGTGTATAGAGTAAATGCGTTTTAGTTGTTGTTGCTATTATTTTCACACTATTTTAAAATTACGTCATGGATGTAGCAGGCATTCCATAAATATTTGTTCACTAGAAAATCTACCACAAGCCCATAGCAATACAATTGGAAAATAACAAAGGCCAGAGATGTGGACACGCCCTCACTCTTGTGGCACAGGCCAATCCTGTATTTCCAAATAATTTGGACAAACACAGCCTTCAAGAGCCACCCCCCAAATAACATCCCTCACCACCACGGGTGGCAACAAAATAGCCTTAGGCCTGGCTGCCTGTATCAGGCATATCTTTTATGGTTTTAATACTCTGTCTTTTGATGGGCAGTACATAGAGGTAATCAAGTGCAAAGGGTACAAAAGCGTATACAATGAAGGGAAGTCTCCTTCCAACCCAGTTCCCTTCCCGTGAGGCACTTTCCTGTGTTCCCTTCCAGAAATACTCTACACATTTACAAACAAAGGGTGTGTTTATTCGCCTCAAGTCAACATTTCACTAGAGAAATGCGACTGGATTTCACTCCAACTCTACATGCGGTGATCAGGTGTGAGATTCGCGCGAAGGGAGCCGGTCAGGGAGGGGGGGGTCTCTGGACTTGGGTCATCAGCTTAAAGCTCCCCAGGACCGATCCTTTAGGTCGGTTCTGGGCTTCCTCCCTTTCCCTGGAGGATTTCCGTCTGTGATAGGGCCCCTCCTCCCTTGAGACTTTATCTCTTCAAGGCCATCGGTTGGCTGAGAGAGAGAAAGGTCTGTGACACCATCATGCCCAACCAAGTTTAGGGTACCCGAGGGCCCACCGGTCCCCAAAGGCTACACCCGGCTTTAACGTCTTCGCCGCCGCCGGGAGCCCCGTGCGTCGGACTCAGACGGCCGAAAGTCAGAGTGTCCCTCCCTGCTCTGGCCTCGCAATGGAAGAAGCTGCACCATTCTCTCTCCCCTCGCCCCTAAACTGGCCGGGTCTGTCCAAGGCTCCCACAGTGTCGAGGCGGCGGGGAAGAGGTTAAAAGTCAGGTATAGTTCGGCCCAGTGGCGGGCGGTCACCTGTAGCCACGGTTGGTGGCCCGCGGCGGAATTCGGTAAACGTGAACCTCCGGCTTGACACAGAGAACCGACTCATATTCACTCTCCTCCATCTCGACGCCCGGAGCCCGCCGGACTTCCGGCTTCTTCCCTAACTGGCGGCCGGAAGCGGCCCGACTTTATGACCAGGTTCTGGCTAGAGCGGCGGCAGTTTGCCGTCCGCGCGCCCTCTGCTGGAGGCAATCGCTCAAGACAAGCGGCGAACGCACCCCAGGGTCCAAACGAAGCTTTAAATACAGACCCCGCCGTAATCCAAGCTCGTGTTTGTGGCTCATCCTCCTCGCCTCTACTCTCCCCTGGGGCACAGTTGGCTGCTATTCAAAGCTGAAGCTACACAAACACACACACACACGTCACACATAGGGTCTCTCTCCTCCACCTTTGCGTCTGCTCTTTGACCAAATGCCCTCCGTTCTCCTGACTATATGACTCGACTGAGACTTCTCCTAGAGGAATCCTTACCTAACCCGCCAATCTATGTAGGATGCCCCTCCCTGTACTCCCACAGCCCTCCATGCTTCCTCAGTGGTAATGAGGCGGGTTAGTATAGTGAAAGGGGGAAGGCAGCGGAGGCCTGGCAGACAATGTGGCCGGTGGCCCACATGGCCTTGAGACCCCTCCTGGAAACCTGAGGGAGGCCCTGGCTATGAAAATCCCATTTGGAAGGAGAATCCTGTTGGGGCTCAAGGGAAAGCCCTGTAAACCCTCAAAAGACCTCACCATTGGCCCCCTGAGAACTGACGGGTGGGGCAACCACTCAGAACAGCAAACAGTTCCCGCTACTCCCCCAACATTATGGAGGGGTTGGAGGAAAGACTTAAAACGCCTGGCCTGAGGCCCCACCCACTCCTCTTACTCTGTAGCACGCCCATGGTTCATGTCTTGGATCGTGTACTTTTCTCCTTTTATTGTTTCTTAATACACTCTTTACTCCTTTGCCTACCCTATGGCATGTCCTTAAATTCTTTTATGCGACATAAGCCAAGAACCTAGAAGCCCAGAACCCAGAGCTTTTTGCTAACAGTAACCCACCTATATGCCCAGGCCCTTGTGTCCTGGGTTTCCACAAGGAGGTGCATTCATCACCGAGGTCAAGATTAGCCACTTTGAAGTAGGTAACTTCAAAAGAATTGCAGTCTTGGATTTCTCACAGAATGTTATATTCTCAAACTCCCTTCTCTTCCCCTACTCTTCTCATTCATTCCACAAATACTCATTGATCACCAATGTGCAGGCACTGTGTGGAGCCCACATCTTTGACTAGAGATGGCAAACTCCTGCCCCTTCCCATCCCATCCCCATCCCTGAGCATGCTCTTTCTTCTTTTTTACAGACTCTATATAAGTTCTTTATTATGTGGATCAATTTAACCTCTCTTTTTTTAACCTCTCTTTAAGTGAATTGATTTAGCCTCTTCTTTCAGCTTTGCTCATTTCCCTGATTCTTCAAAACAATGAAGAAATTAAGAAATGACCCAGAAAATGAGAATTCTTCCTCCTAGTTCTTTGGTCCTTGTCTTAGCCTGCTAAAGCCGCTATGACATATACCCCACAATAGTTTGGCTTAAATGACAATTTATTGGTTCACAATTTCAGAGGTCAAAAGTCCCAAATCAAGTCAGCAGCAAAGCTATGGGTAGCATTCTGGTGATGGCAGTCCTCCGTCATAGTTTTCTATTTCATTCTCTGCTCCTGTGGCTTTCTCTGACATCTTGCTTCTCTGTCTCTGGCTTCTTCCAATTTGTGGTTTCTACTGACTGACAGAATTTCCTGTCTTTATAAGGCCTCCAGTAGTGTGGCTTAGGACCCACCCTGATTCTATTTGGCCACATTTTAATAATAACATCTTCATAAGGTCCTATTTATAAATGGTTTCATACCCACCAGAAGGTGATTAAGATTAAGAGTATTTCTTTTGTTGGGGTCCATGATTGAACTCTACCACAGTTCTGTCTCTCCTTTTCCTAAGATTCTGGACTGGCAAAGACAGAACAGTCTCTAGGGTGGAGAAGAAGAGATATTGAGAGGGCAGAGGAGGAGGGCGTACTTCCACGTTAGCAATCTTGTCCCCTCTCATTCTCATCACTCTGTATATCTGCTCTCCCACTAGACTGTGAGTTTCTTGAGGGCTGGACCTTGTCCCCCTCGCCCATGAAACCCCATATTCAGCAGCACAGGCCTTGGCACAGGGTAAGTGAATGCTCAGTGAATGAATGAATGAGGTTACCTTGACACAATAACCCCTGTGAGGTAGGCAGTGCAAGGATTGTTATCTTCACTGGGTAATGGAGGCCACTGAGCAGTGACAAACCCAGGGAAACTACACTGTCCTGGGGTCAGACAGTCCCTTGCCTTATTCTCATATGCTGAGCACGTGCCTGGGCATTCTTGGAATGTATTCTGCTGCTGAGAATTATTGGAACTACCTTCTACTCCCAGTTTAACTATATTATGCACCAAACGAATTTAGTTCACGCCAACAGGCAGAGTATATGCTCAGGTAGAGCCTACACATGTGTGAGGTAGTGAAGAGGGATGTAAAATCTCACTGTGATTCATCCAGCTGCTTTCTGGTAGGTCCGGGGCCAATGTGGGGGTTTGATCGGAGCAGCTTTCCTTGGCAGCATTTGGAAATATGTTTTATAGGTCACTTAACATCTTTCTCTGTTCTATTTTCCTACCATCATAGACATTCCTGTCTAAAAGAAACACCCCCATTTCTCAGACAGGGACACCACTTATAAAAAGGCACTCAATGCCAAACAAAACATTCTTGAAAAAGAACAAAGTTGGAGGACTCAAACGTTCTGATTTTAAAACTTACTATAAAGCTACAATAATCAAGACTGTGGTACTGGCTGAAAGATAGACATATAGATCAATGGCATAGAGTTGAGAGACCAGAAATAAGCTCTCAAATTTATGGTTAGTTGACTTTCCACAAGCGTGCCAAGACAGAGAAGTGGATGTGGCTCAAGCAGTTGGGCACCTCCCTAGCACACAGGAGGTCCCGGGTCCAGTTCCTGGTGCCTCCTTAAAAAAGAGCAGACACAGAGCAGACAGCGAGCACAAAACAACGGGGAAGGGGGGCGGGGGGAGAGAAATAAATAAATAAAATAAATCTTAAAAAAAAAAAAGAGTGCCAAGACAATTAATTCATTGGGGGAAAGAATAGTCTTTTCAACAAATGGTGTTGGGATGAGATATCCACATGCAAAGGAATGACGTTGGACCTCTAACTCATAGCACATACAAAAAAAAAAAACTCAAAATGGATTATAGGCCTAAATGTAAGAGCTAAAACTATGCAACTCCTAGAAGACATAGGTGTAAATCTTTGTGACCTTGGATTTGATAATGGATTCTTAGAGATGACACTAAAAGCACAAATAATAAAAGAAAAAAATAGGTAAGTGGGATTTTATCAACATTTAAAACTTTCGTGCTTTCAAAGGGCAAGAATTTGAAAAGACAATCCACAGAATGGGACAAAGTGCTTGCTAATCATAAATCTGACAAGAGACTTGTATCTAGAATATATAAAGAACTCTTACAACTCGATAATAAAAAGACAAATAACCTAATTTTAAAATGGGAAGAAGATACACATTTCTCAAAAGAAGATACACAATTGGCCCGATAAACACATGAAAAGCTACTCAACATAATTAGCCACTAGGGAAAGGAAATCAAAACCACAGTGAGACACCCCTTCATACCCACAAGGATGGCAAGAATCAAAAAGATAAGTTTTGGCAAAGATGTGGAGAAATTGGAACCCTCATACATTGCTGATGGTGTTGTGAACCGGTGCAGACACTTTGGAAAACAGGCTGACAATTCCTAAAGGCTAAACACTGGGTTATAATATGAGCCAGAAATTCCAGTCCTAGAGTGGAAATGAAAACATATGTTCACACAAAAACTTATACACGAAAGTTCATAGCAGATTATTTATAATAGCCCCAAAGTGGAAACCCAAATGTCCACCAACTGATGTATGGATACACAAGACGGCATGTTGGCCGTAGAAAGGAAGAAGTGCTGATACGTGCTGCATCACGAGCCTTGAAAAGTTGTACTAAGTGAAAGCAGCTAGTCACCAAGGACCACATATTGTTCGCTTCCATTTACATGAAAATAGGCAAATCTATAGAGCCAGAAAGTGTGTAAGTGGTTGCCTCGGGCTGGAGGTGGGATGGGCTGGGGGTGATGGCTAAGGGATATTGGGTTTCTTTGGGGCATGATGAAAATGTTCTAAAATTGTGGTGGTAGTTGCACAACCCTGAGCATATTCTAAAAGCCATTGAATCGTATGCTTTAAATGGGTGAATTGTATGATATGTGAATTATATCTCAATACGAGCTGTTGGCAAAGGGCACCAAGAGCTCTGAAAGAGGGGCGTAGTCCAAATATGTCAACCCCCATTCTGGCCTCTGAATCCAGGTCCCTCTGCCAGGGTTGGGGCCTCCCTTGCTTGTCCAAATTCTCACAAAGTATGCAAGCTGCAAGCTCCAGGTGGAGAGGGATGGGGTTCTGGATCTCCCTGGGCTCTCTGCCCCCTGAAAACTTCAGCTTGTGGAATATTGGGGCCTAAGAATTCTGAGGTGAAGGCTGAGTATTCTGAGGTGGAGACAGTGGACAATGGGGGGGGGGGG
>JAQZBX010060053.1:0-17393 GCA_029593785.1 Cabassous unicinctus | reverse complement strand
GATGTGTGGGGTGTTTTTGGGGGTGTGGGTGGTGGGGAGCATGGGAATCCCTGTAGTTTCTGAGTAATATTTGGGTAATCTAGGCACCTTTATAAAATGTATATATATATATAATAACATTTATGTAAACAAATGCACATATATGCATATGTATTTATATATCATTTTACAAATAAAAAAAAATTTAAAAAAAAATAAAATAAAAAAATAAAAATGATATTGCAATTCCAAAACAGAAAAATAAAAAAATTGTCATAGTTCTGTAATGGTAGTTTTGGAACATAATCTATGGCTAGGACGAATTCTTTTCTCTGATGTGCAATTGGAATAACTCTGCGCAAATGGCTTTATAGCAAGGCAACTCAGCTTCCTCATCTATAAAATTGAAATAATAAACATGCTTATTATTGAGGTGGAAGCTATTATGAGTATTATATGAGATAAGATATGTTGCTACTGAATATAGTATTATGTATACATCTTAAAAAAGGACATTATTATTATTATTACTAATGATTATCAAGTGCCAATCATATGGTAGCTAGTACATTACATAAATAATCAAGAGCTCCTGAATTCAAGTTTACTGAGAAAAGTAAGCTATAATGAGTAATTTGAATAAGAACTTGATTATAAAAATACCGCATAAGTACCTTCCTTTAAGAATGGAAAGAAGCACCTAATTATGCCATGAGGAGTCTCCAAAGAATTCAAAGATAAATAACACATATGAGTTTACAAATGAGTAAAAGCATATTATACAGGTACTGAAGAGTGGCAAAATGCTGACACATGGTAGGAGAAACAAGAGAAGCCTAGAGAGTAAATTGTGAGCAAGAGAAATAGATATTAAGAGAATTGAGGCCAATGTCATTATGCCACCATAAGCATTGTAGACCTATGATGAAGCACTGAGCATGAACCAAACCTGTTCATTACCTTGGAAATTTGGTCAGCATTTAAGATATTTAAAACATTTAAGAAAATGGAAACAGAATATAATTAAAAAATAATTAGCTGGCTCACATAAAATAAGTTGTGAGTGAAACTTAAAGCTAAAGGTCTAGGCATTAATGATCTATTTCTGCTTCCCAAGTTACCCCAGACTTAGAGGTTTAAAAACAAGTGTTTATTACTCAGAATTTCTGTGAGTCAGGAATTCAGAAGCAGATCAGCGGTGGTGTTGCCTCTACACCTATCATTAGGTTACAGTCAAGATGTCTGCTGGGGTATAGTACTTGGAAAGCTTGACTGGAACTGGAGGGTTTTCTTGCAACATAGCTACTCTCATGAATGTGGTTAGGAAGTTCAGTTCTCTTTGTCTTCTGTCCTCTCCTCTATAGTATACTTGGAGGGTCCTCGTGCCACAGGACTTGGCTTCCCTAGAACAAGTGATCCAAAAGAGAGAAAGGCACCACAGTGTTTTTTATGACCTAGACTTGGAAGTCACCCACTGCTATTTCCTCAATATCCTATTAGTTAAATGGCAGCCCTATTAGCTGTGGGAGAGGCTGCAGAAAGGTGTGAACACTAGGAAGCAAGATCACTGAAGCCAGCTTAGAGACTGGCTACCACAGTTTGGTCATTTAGCAATTATAGTTACAACTAAATTAAATTAGTTATATGATTTGGGACACTGAGTTTATTCTACTAAAATTATATTCTAAAATGAGATGTGTAAATGAATTTAACATAAAGAATCCTAAGGGTAAGCAATTTGTTTAAATTTATATTCATATTTGATAGCCTTTACTGTGTCAATACCCCATTCATTTTCTGCAATCCACTCAGAATTATCTTCAAAGATGCAAATGAAATATGTTCAATTCCTCTTTGTAGAAATGAAAACAACTAAATAGCTTGCCACTACCAAAAGGATTAATCACGTATTTTTTCAACTGAGCATCCATAAAACTGGTCTTGATAGTATAGGCAGTGAAGAGGATCCCTACTTTGTAATACACATAACTCCAATTTGTTCACACACTTGACCATTGTTAGATTTCAGTGGAGAATTGTACCATGTGATTCATCCTAATACACTCAGGCCAGCTATGTATGATAACTTCAGGACCAGGAAATCCACTAGATTGATATCTGCTTATTAAGACTGTCCTTTCTTCTAGTTTATTTAGAAAGAATTATCTGACAAGTACAGGATAACAGCAAATGCTGTGAATGAGACTGCTAGCTTTCCAATCAGTCTAGGTAGCTATCTATAGTCTTGTAATTTTTTAATTTCTTGTCATTGAAGAGGTCAAAAAGCCAAAATACAAACCAATTCCATTTTTGCTGGAGAAACAGTCAAAGTGAGCACAGCAAACAGTAAACAAAGTTGGTCAGTGAACTTTGTTTTGTGAGCCTCAAAAAATCACACCTAAGAGATCATCACCTTGTCTTCCAGGATACTCTTGGTGATGTTGAGCTGAGGTGCCTGTGTTACAATTACATGAATTATAGGTTTCCTTCTTCTAGGAAAAAAACATGAGGTACGCATTTATTTTGTTGTTTCCCTCAATATAATTTCCTTCTGAGACATTTGGTAAATACAGAAATACAGAAGCACTGAAAAATAACAGCATATATCTCAGAGCTAAGCATCTCTTCAGGATCTGTAAATATCATAGCACATGCTTATAGGAGCAGGCATCTTGTTAAACGGTCCAGTTTGTTTGAGATAGTGGTTTGCTCTAATGATCTGATACCATGAGATGTGAAGCATCTGTTACGATTCATCAGTGGCTGACAAGATTCATGGCTTTTCATTATTCACCTGCTAGTAGAGAGACTTATTCACTTAGATGGCAGCTCCTCTGTGATTATAAGAAGCACGTGAGGAAAGGTAACACAATTTTAAGTAGAAAGGAAAGTAAATGCCTGACAAATAAGAAACATGAAATAAAGCATGTACCATCACATACCAAGACTACTTCCTGGCTTTTGTTTTTGAAATGGCTTTTTAACTTAAGGAAATAGTGTATTCTCATAAAACAGTGATTGTTACAACATAACATGCTAAAAGCTGCTGGGAGCAATATACCAGAAATGAGTTGGGGTTTATAATGAAAATTTATTTGGTTAAAAGCTTACAGTTATGAGGCTGCGAAAACGTCCAAATCAAGGCATCATCAGAGATGCTGTCTCACCAAAGGCCGGCTGCGTGTGGTCCTAGACTCCTGCCACGTGGCAAAACACAATGGCAGCATCTACCTTCTGGGTCCCTGCCTTCTCCTCCCACCCTCCACTCTCTCCAAATCCTGTGAAAACTTTGATTCTTACTCTGAGTAGTAATCATTCATTCCACAGTGGAAATATAAGCTATTCTAAGTGTTTCTCACAGAGCTCAGCTGTGGGTGATCAAGCTCATGGCAGGGCACAAGGCCAGCTGCTCATCTCTCCTCTCTCCTCCAGGCCTTGTTGCTGGTTCTGCTTTGGCAACACCAGTCTTTGGCTTTTCTCTTCCCCGGGTTCCTCTCTGAGCTCCTGATTTCCTTCTCTCCATTTCTGCAGCTTTTTCTGTGTGTGTCTATGGCTTTTTAGTCCTCTGTATATAAAGAGGATTAGGACGTACCCTGGTTCCCACAATCTAATCAAAGGTCCTTAACTGAAGTGATCTAATCAAAAGTGAGCTAATGGAAAGATCCCTTAACTGAATCTAACCAAAAGGTCCCACATACAATAAGTTTACATGTACAGGAATGGTTAGCTTAAGAACACAATCTTATGGGGTCCACAAAAGACTCAAACTAGCACAGTGATTTATTAATTTTACCACTTTCAATTTTAAGTTGCAAAGAAAGAAACACTACACCTGCAACTCATTATTTTCAGCATTCAAAAAACAAACAAACAAAAAAAAAAAACACAACAACTTTCTTTTTAAAAGCAGAGGCAGCATGGAACGTCTTCCCTGATTGTAATATCACTACAGATCAATTTATTAGAACCTTACTATCATTTAATCATGGCATGTTTTTAAGAGGGCACACACAAATGTGCACGTATACACACACGGAGAAATCAATAAGTTTAATTGGTCGCTAAAATATAATGTTTTACATAACACAACATGTTTCAACTTGCAATAAAAATTAAGATGTAATTATAACATTTGCTTCTTTGTAAAACACAATCATTCCTCTCAAGCACTTAAGCTGAGTAATTATATTTGTGGGTTTTTATTATGAATATAAAAGGTGGTGAGAGCATATTATCTATTTTTTCACGGAAGTATAATATATTCATCTAATCTTTTTACACATCCGCCTCCAGGGTTAAAAGTTTTTTCCTTAATTAGAGGATTTTTAAAATTCATTATGATTTTACACTAGTTCCTTGGCTCATATTTTTATTGACACCATTTTCATCATTATAACTGCCTATGAAAGTATGAAAATTAAGGACCACACTATTTTACATGTATATATGAATTCTGAAAAAAATATTAATGCTATTTCTTTCTGAATTAGCATAATCAAAACAACAGATACATAATTTAAAAGATAGATAATAATATATTGAGCCTACATTGGGAGAGGTATTATTCAAGAGGAGTCAACTGTTTCCATTTCTAAGTAACATAACATGGTCAGGCTTGAATTAGTGTATTCTGAAGATTATATTTAATTATGGGAAATGTTTCTTGTAAATCTTACATGCAATAACAGCATTCATCCTTTTCACTCCTCCATCCCCAGCATGAGAGTCTGGCATAGAGTGTGTACCTCCTAAATCTTCATTAAAGGACAAATGTTTCATTCAGTTGTAATGAATCTCTCATAATCTCCTGAGTTGTAATCATTCTTCTGTCTTTACTCAAGGTCATGAACTTGTTTTGAAATACCATAATCTCTAGGATCATTACTGAGTATGCATTTCTTCCTTCATTTCCCGATTCAACTTTTCAGACCCTTGGCGATATAGATCATTGGGATGGGAAAATGATGCAAGGTGCAGGATCTGAAATGAAGGTCCAATATTATGTGCTGCCTTGACATCCAATGAAATCAGGAAAGCCTCGAATGGTTTACCAACAAGTTCCCCTCCCCACTCTGCTCCCCTGGATAAGATCCTTTAGTCAATGACCCTTCAGTAGCTATAGGGTCAAGTGCAATTCCTGATTAAGCCTGCGTAGCAGGGATTTTCAGGCCAGAATTATTCAATCAGTCCAATCATGTGCTCCAGCAGGAATCAGGTTGCACTCTACCCTCTTGATACTATAAAACCTGTCTCCCAGAGACACCAGTTATTCACTCTGTTCCTGACTTCACCACCATGTGGCCCTGCATGATGTGTGATATCTTCCTCCCCTGGGCTCTAGGTAGATATGACTAATAAACTGCCATTGATCTCATCTGTCCAGTTTCCTGTGTCATGTGTTTGGTGATCTCCATCACCCTATGGTGAGAATCCCTCCCTCCCCAATGGGGTGAGTAGAGTGCAATTAAAATAATGTCTCCTTGAGAAAAATAACTATCCTCATAACAACTCCCAAGTCCCCACAAATTGAGACCCTGAATAATAATTACAAATAATGAATTTCTTGATTTATCGTCTTTTTTTTTTGTTTCATCACCAAAATAGCAGCAGTTAGAAGAAAATTGTGATGTATAAAGACATACCAAATATTAAACATCTTTATACCTCCTAGGTATCCTTTGTATAATTATTTTTAATGCTGTAGTCTCATGGGATTTAAGAAAATACTGTTTAATATTGCCTTCTTTTGAGATCTATAGTATTCATAGAACATGGAAAAGAAAACTGCTGGAATAAGTATAAAATTATCCTGCACTGGTTTAATAACAGTATTGGGAGAGTTGTTGACAGAGGGATATCTATTTGTTCAAATTTGAATTTGCATTTAATTCTAACTATCCTTAACAAGAAGCTTAGTTGACACCTGTGCAGGGCAGTATAATGCATAGTCAGAGGAGTTTAGAGAAAGACTTATATCTGCAATCAAGGCTTCAAGAAAATCATATAAGTTTACATGACAAAACATACAAACTTTAAAGTAATACACACAAGTCAATCTTAAGACTATCATCTGGGAAATTACAAAGATGTAGACAAAATGGGAGAAGGTAAACACTATCCAAAAGCCAAAAGAAAGACATGAAAGGTTTCTTTTGTCTTTATAAGATTCAAAAGTTACAAATACCACATCAAAAAAGATGAATGTGAATCTGGAAAAATGAAATAGAAATCCATGAAAAATAAATTCTTCAAAGAGCTTCCAATGTTTACTCACAAACCTATTTGACTTAACATATAAAAGAACAATTACTTAAGGTCACTCTAAAATCTGTTGTCTACATGACACTAAAAGCAGTCCTCTTCTTTCCCCACCCCAGGAACCAAACCATGATGCAGGTCTGAGCAGAAAAATCAATACTGTTGCAGAGATGTTCAGATTAAGCAGTTGCAGCTGTGGACAGATTCAGAGGAAGCCTTAAATCATAGTCACCAGACTAGCAGTGCAAATGTCCCAAAACATGAGGAAAACTTTTCTTATTCTGCTCCCCTTTAAGGGTTTTTATCATTTGGGGAAAAATAATGAAAAGTATAAGAGAATGCAGATGGCCAAAGACCATATTTTAGCTATGAAAATAGCCCAACAATAATCCAGTGAGAGGTACTAGGAGATAAAAATACATTATAGTATGCAATGTTTAATGCAAACATTAAAATAAAAGACTATGACATTATTTGGAGCATGAATGCAATTTTGCTTTTATTTTTATTTTATGAGTAGCGTAACACATTTTTAAGAAAGTGAAGTTTTTTTCAATAGTGTCCTCGTTAGCATTTTTACACTTTGCTCTCCCTTAAAACTTCTTTCCCCACCTCTGCTCCCAGGAAAATTCAGTGCCTTCCTTTCACTCCAAAAATGTCTTCCTTCTTTCAATTCAATATTATTCCCATAACATTAAATTTTATAAAACACAATCCTTAATTATTGAGTCTATTCACTTTCAAAGTGTTAAAATTTATCTAAATCACAAACAAGCATTAATTCCATTTTTAAATTGATGAAATTGAGCCCAGTTAAAGCTAAGTTACTTAATGATGGGTAATTTAGCACAGAAATGAAAGGAAAAGATTCAAATCCAAGTCTGCCTGGCCCCAAAGATAAAATTCTTACCCACATTTCTAAATACTTCCTTTTCCCTTTTTCAACCTATCAATGCTTACATTACTTTTATTTTGTTCTCTAGCATTGCTAGATCAATAAAATAGAAATACTATTATTTCCTACTTAATGTTAATTTATAATGCATAATATTCTACTTTTGTAGAAAATGAATGTGCATTAAAAAGGTATCTATAAACAAGCAGGAATAATATGAAGAAAAATATAAATAAAAAGGACAACAATATGCTGAGTGTGGTTAAATTGAAGATATTTTAGCTCCTTGGAGTCAGGAAGCTAAGCAGGACAGCTCCTTGTTGAGAGAATGCTCCCCTGATACCCCTTGGAGAAGAACAATCCTGAGAGCCCCAGCGCCATCCTTTTTGTGTGTTTTGAGAAAATCAAAAATTAACACATAGTCCCTGGGACCAGAACTGAGTCATCCCTTTTCAGTCCTTGACAAAAATGCATAAAAGGAGTATTTGGTGCATAGTTAGGCAGTTAATTATTATTTATTGATTTCCTTGAACCAGGTTTTGTTGCTATCTCGACTTCCTTCTGCCTCTTTCTAGGACATTCATGTATCAATTTCCAAAATCTCTATCCCAACCCAAAGCCTATAGATATCCCAGGAATTGTGTTACCATTTCATTTGCTTTGTGTTCTAAAGGTTTTGATATTAGGCTAGAGTACTTTAATTCTAATTTTTCTTTTTCATTGAACTCTATAATGACAGAATAGTTCCTCAGCCATTCCATACCTCACTCTTTATTTTTAAATGAAGACCTTATCATACAGAATAAAATTAAGAACATGTTTCTTCTCATTTTCCTTCCATCGCAGAGCTATTGAATATAATACTTGTGGAATGATCACAGTGCCTTTTGTAATGTGAAAGTAATAATCTCTCTTTTGAAGCAGAGCAGGTTGGACACAATCTGTGTAACTTCTCAAATTACTTAAGGTTTACCTAGTATACTTTTCCTCTTTGTGAAGTTCATTATTATGATTTCTCACCATGAGGTACATTGAGGTGAATTATATAAGCTAGAGAATAGCAAACACTTGGAATAAGAATAAGAAAAGGATAAACTATTTATAAAATAAACTCAAAGACAGCTCATCTGTTTTAGTGTAGGTTTCATTATCACATGATATCCAAATACTTCTTAATCTGTAACTACGTTCTTGATCTTAGATTTTGAAGTCATCATTTGCAGAAGAAATAGCATTTAAAGGAGCTTAATGGCTGTTTTCTGATTGAGAACAAGAAATATATTGTGGAGCCAAGTAAAATTTTAATTCCTTTCTCTGACTATGTCCAAATCAGAAAATGTCTAAATTTTAAAAATATTAAATTATTATATAAATGTAGAGCCAAGTTGGTTTTATAATATAATCAAGAAATTCTACCAGCTGTCAAAAAGATGATATCTCAGCCATGCTAATAACATTTACAGAAACTTGTGAAGTAGCAGAAAATCAAGTCCCTGATGATAATGAGTAATTGAAAGAGTTCATTTCCCCTAGCAGCAGGGTATATAATCAAGAGATAGAAACTATTTTGATGAGCATCTGTTAATTGAGTTCAGACATTAAAAGAAATAAAACAACATTCATTTTAATGGCTACAAAAATGTATGTGATTGGGGAAGAATTCCAAAATAATGGTGATTGTGTGGCTGTTAAAATGTTCAAGAAATGGTTAAAAAATAAAAATAGCCTCCTGTATTAAACAGCCAAAAAGGGTTCTCATGTAAAGTACCAGAAATCTGTTGGCGTTTATAAAGGGCATTTATTTGGGGTAAAAGCTTACAGTTTCAAGTCCCCAAAGAGACCAACTCAGGCTGCTTTCTCACCAAAGTCAGCTGCGAGTTGCAAGCTAGCGAGCAATGTCTGCCTGGTCTCTCCTTCTTCCTCTTAAGGATTCAAGGGCCCAGCTTCTTCCCATCTTAGCTGTAAGCTGGCACAGGGCTCATCTCTCAGAGCTTCCTATATCAGCATGGCATAGGCCTTGTTTCTTTCCAGGCCTTATCAGCTGCTCAACTGCTCTGTTTATTTCAGCTGCAAACTATCAGGCAAATGGCTCATCTCTCCTGGGGCTTTAGCTGTTTGAGACTTCTTTTTGTCACACGGCAGGACCAAAATGACCAAGTTCTTTCCTCTTCTATGTGTCTTCTTGAGTGAGTATCCATTTATATCAGCACACCAAGGGGGCATGGACTCAACCCTGAGTCATGCCCGACTGATGTGGTCGAATCAAAACCCTAATATTAACAGCTAATTTAATCCAGACATGTCAGCCAAATTTAATGTATTCAAAGGGTATCACACCCAGAGGAATAGATTAGTTTACAAACATAATCTCTTTTTTTGAGGATTCGTAAATAATATCGAACTGCCATGTTCCAATCTCTGAATCCCAAAAAGACATTACAATATTCAAAAAACTTTAAATCAGTAACAATGCTAAGTAAAAATCACATCATAATCACTTCATAGAAATGCAGTTTGTCTTTGGGCAAAGTCCACTCTGGCTGTAGACCTGTGAAACTTACAAAACAATTTATCTGCATCCAGTATACAAAGGGACAGACATAGGATAAACTTTTTCATTACCACAAGGAGAATTTGGGAGGGAAACATGCATCACTTGTCCCCAACAGTTCTGAAAACCTGCAGGTGATGCTCTATTAGATTTCAGTCAGAGTCATTCTTAAGATGATAGTTTTTTTTCCTCAGGGCCTCATGGGGGTCCCACCCTTTCTACAGGCTTGCCCAATGGCCATTTTCTTGGTTCCACCTTCATCAAGCCTCTGGGTGGCTACTGAGCTCCAGACCTCACCCACGAAGAATGTTGGGGTGATGTATTAGTCAGTCAAAGGAGTGCTGATGCGTAGTACCAGAAATCTGTTGGTTTTTATAAAGGGTATTTATTTGGTGTAAAGCTTACAGTTACAAGCCCTAAAGAGAAAAACTCAAGGTTACTTGAGTTGTCACATGTTGAAGGAGATGGCAGGTGATATATGTGAGGGTTCATCCTTCCTCTTTCCTCTTAAGGCTCCATGAGCCCAGCTTCTTCTAATCTCAGCTGAAGGATGGTATAGGGATCAGCTGCTCTGTTTTCTTCAGCTGCAAACTATCAGATGAATGGCTCATCTCTCTCTGGGACCGCAGCATCAAGTTCTCTCCTCTTTCATGTCTACGGTGTTCTCTCTATTCCTCTGTGTATCTTTTCCTGTGTGAGTATCTGTTTACATAGCCCACCAAGAAGTGGTGATTCAACCATGCACACCCTAATGACATGGTTAAATCAAAGCCTTAACCTTGACTTAAGTAAACATAAGGCTTTTTAATTCAAATCAATCAAAGGGTATCATGCCCAGAGGAACAGACCAGTTTATAAACATAATCTATATCTCTTTTTGGAATTTATAAATAATATCAAACTGCCACAGATGATGGCCACACTTTACCCAATCTCTGGGGTACAGTCTCAACTCCCTCAGTACAGTGAGGTGGCAGCAAAATTCTCCCTCATCTCTGGCATACAGGCCCAATTTCCTTAGAGCAGTGAGGTGGTGACCAGGCCTTCCCTAATCTATGGGGAGCAGGTCCATCCCTCTCAGAGCCGTGGCATGGTGACCTCACTCTCCTCATACCTTGAGGAATGTGCTCCATATTCTCTGTAGCCTGGGACGGCAAAACTCTCCCTGAATAGCTGGCTGGAACATCCAACCCTCTTCAAATGCTGGAGAAACTTACCCTGTCCATACACATGGGTGGGGTCCATCTCTTGGCCCACGGAGATGTCTTAATTCCAGACCTTGGCTTCCATGGTTTTCCTCTTAAAGCTGTTTTCTCTTCCATCTCTTTCCTCCATATCCCTCTCAGTACAGGCTGACAGTGGTTTTGTTCAGATAGCTCTCCCAAAAAGCTTGTTGGTTTAGCATGTAGGAAGCAGGGGTCTAAGCCATCAGACAGTAAAACTTTCCACAAGTCTTTCCTAGATAACTACATTTTTGAACCTGACTTATAAGTTCCAAGTTTAGTTAATTCCTCAAAAGGGCATTATCATCTGGAGGCTTGACTTCCAGAGGCATATAATTTCTGGACTCAGTTTCTTTTTTCTTTGTGCCCAAAAATTCAGTTGATAACTTGTCTCTTTCCTCTAACATTTTGCTATAAGCTGCAAGGAGAAGCAAGGCTGCATTTTCTACATTTAGTTTGTAAATCCCCTTGGCTATATGTCCAAGCTTATAACTTTTGGCTCCAGATTCCTACCAAGAGTATTTTCAAAGCAATCTAGGCTGTTTCCATCAAGCATCTCACAGCTCCTCCAAAAAATACCCCTTATCCACTCATAAAACCATTCCAGCATTTTTGGTAATTGCATCAGACTGTAACCCATTCCTGGTACCAAATTCTGTATTAGTCGGCCAAAAGGAGTGCTGATGCCAAGTACCAGAAATCTTTTGGCTTTTATAAAGCATTTAATATCAGTTTATAGAAACAGCAAGTCAAGTTTTCAAAAACACACCATGTGTATACTTTAAGAAAAAAAAAAAAAAAGCAGTGTATATAGTTAGTTCATCCTAATGTCTAACAAGGATGAAACATCAAATTATTTCATCTTATTTAATTCCATCTTATTTAAGGCTGTAGTTTGGAAATTCAGTTTGACTCATAATTCTCCAGAAAATTTATATTACAATAATGACACAGATTGGATTTCCACTTACACAAAGTCAACCTGTCTTATAAATTTCATCCTGATTTTACATATATAATTTTGAATTTTTTAAACTATTAAAATACTTGAAACTTTAAATTTCTCAAAGTACAAACTATTTAATCTTCAGCATCTTTCTAGCAACTTCTATGACATGTAAGAAAAATTTCACCAGATTTCCATATTATAAGCACATTCTGTAGGTTGTATATTTCAGTAGACACTTGATTTACAGACTGGGATGTATTTTAAATTTTTGTTCACTGTGGGTTAAAAATTATAAGACATTAAGAAGCAGAGACCAGTGAAATGGTTTCAACTACTCTCAAATCAATATTAGATACCAAATGCACTTCCTCTAGCCCTCTGCAAGAAGGCACAGTCCACTAACCATCTCAAAGACTCTAGGTTTCAAACTGGTGTTGCTAACTGTATCATTGGGGAAGAGATGGAAAAGAGAACTTGCCTTTCATCTGCATCACAAGTCTTGTAAGAAATAATGGGCTACTATTCCCAGAAGGGGAGGAGTGTTACTAGCTCATAAAATGTTAGACCATGGTTATATCCATTTATGACTTTTTTTTGCCTCACTTGTCAATTAAACAGATGCCTCACAAATATGGTGCGTGTGTCTGTGTGTATGTGTGTGTGTGTGTGTGTATATATATATATATATATATTATACATATATATATATATGCAGACTATATTAATATATATATATATATATGCAGACTAATCATGTAAGATTTTTAAACAAGGAGGGTTTTAAACTGGTAAATGCAGATATTATCCAATCTCTCTGACATAGCACAATATCAGAAAAAGAAAGTTTTCAATGACATTGGTGTTACTTGCTAAGAGAAAATGACCATAAATTATTATACTCCTTTGTTTCCATGTGAAGAAAAGAGTCAATCGGTTGTGTTGCAGGTATTTCAGAAACAATTTTAAAATTTTTCCCAAATAATCCTCTGAAACAATCTCTTACTCTCCTTCTATTTGCCTCATAATGCCAGTAATTTCATGGTTTATATGGCCTAATGATTTCTGTGTATTACTTTCTCTAAGAAAGCATCTTTGTTTGGCAATCTTGCTATTCTTTCTGCAGTAGGTTGACTTATATAAACCAAAAAACACTTAATCTTGGTCTGCCTCTCAGTGGGTGTGAACCCATTGTAAATAGAACCTTGTGAAGATGTTTATTTTTAGTTATAATGTGGCCAAATGAAGCAGATGGGCCTTAATCCATATTATTGTAGACCTTTTAAAGAGAACACCATATGGAGGAGCCAGAAGTTGGACATCAGTAGGAACCCAGAAGAGAAAGGAATGGACATACCTGTGACAGACAGCAGAGATGCAAGCCAAGGAATTCCAGCAGGTCAACAACAGAACACTACTGACACTGGGTGGAAGCCAGCCTTCTATCCTTCCCAGCCATGTGACAATGAATTCCCATTGTTTAAGTCAGTCCATTGTGTAGTATTTGGGATAGCAGCTCAGGCAAACTAAGACATTGACTTATATTCAAATTTCTCAATAGTGAGCTTATGATTGGAATCTCATTTATGGTATGAGACCAGCAAGCAATATTTAATATCAATAATTATTGCAGTTGTCCTAATATTTTAAAGAACAGGCTACTAGCAATTGAAAACACTAAATGGTTTAAAAGATAAAGCAATTTAAATTTACTTAAAGTGATTTTCAGACTTTTTCTGACTCAGTACACCTAAGGGATATATCCAACTTCTTTCAGTAGTAATGGTTCAATAAAGTAATATTTCTCAGCAAAATGGAATAAAATCAGAACTCCATTGGTGAAAGAAAAGACATGTAAATGTAAAAAAAAATCTAGCCAGGCAATGTTTAGAAAATATTTAAGTAACTTATCTCTCTTGGCTTAGATTCACTGATTTAGAAAGAACAGAGATTTTTTTTTTAATATTCATTAATGCTTTTAATATAGTTAAAACATTTTATTGCAATATATGTGTATTTGTGTAGAAACAAAATAGGCTATGAACCTCTGTAATATTTGTAGATCTGTAATTTGTAAGTTATTACTAACTGATGAAACTGGAAACAATATCTGAGGAAATACATATTCTGGAGAAGTCACAGACAAAACTAGCCATCTCACAGCCCTTTCCCACACACCTCCTTCAATTCTACTATGTGCAGATATTTCAATATGTCTCCAATTCACAGCCTGCGAAAGATATTAGATCTAATGGAATGGCCTGTCTGACCGTACCTTGAACCCAAAGCCAAGAGCAAGCAGCCACAGCTGCTTAATAGGGCAAGAATTCTGCACTATGGTTGCTTGATATAGATAGGCTTTTTGCTCACTGCTAGGGCCCCTTCCCCTGGGGTATAAATACTGAACACCCAAGCAGCACTGGGTTTCTCTTCTCCAGTGTGAATTGGGGTGTGTGAAGCTGCCATCTACTCACAATCACCTGAGCAGTTGACCTCCCTGGGAGACTAGCCACTATCAGATCTCTTCTTCTGCTCTTTTGGACCCCTTTTGTTAAGTAAGTAATAAAATGGTCATTTGCTGAAAGTTTTTTCTATGCCTGAGCCTGTGTTCCCACAATGCATTGTATAGCAACCCACGCCAACACATAGAATTGCCAAATAAAATTTTTGCAATTAAAAATGGATTAATACTCTTAAATATGATTTTTTAATTAACTGATCATGAGTTAATCACCTAATTCATTAAGAAATAGGTGGACGTACATCTCATAAAGATTGTCTTGGAAAAGTATCAGCCATGTACAACCAATTTAGGTACATGCTTGGGGCAAAAGGTAGAAAATAAGCTTCTGTAAGTAGAGAATAAAGAGAAATTAATTATAACCAATGGAAACTAATTATACTTTAAGAACAATTGATATTGGTGGTGAGATTTGAAGTATATTAGGATTTCAACTGTGGAAATTTAGGGAAAGAACATCCTGAATAAACAAAATAGAGAAGTATGAGCCAAGACATTTTTAAGAAGGAAAAAGTAATCATCCTTTTGAAATGTGGAAAGCAGTAGTTAAGAAATAAGGCTGAAGCAATAACAGCATCTGAAGGTTTGACATTGTTCATTTAGGAAATGATAACTGAGCATCTATTGTCGATAAACATGGTAAGTTAAATAGATTGTTATAAGCAAAACAGATTGCCACTGTTGCGAAACAAAGATTAAACCAATTATTAAGAAGATTAATTCATTACAACTCTGACAATGCTTCAAAAGAAAAGTACTGAGTGTTTGGTGAGGGCATAAAACAGAGTCCCAAATCTTGTGATAAAGAGATCATATTTCCTTAGTTCATTTTCTCCCCCACTCTCTAAGATGCACATTTGATGCGGCACCTTTCTCCTTACTCCTCCAACATCGTTCTTATACTTACACTTATGACTTAGCTTTTTACTTCAAACATGTGCATTCACTGAGGCTGGAGAGAGCTTGAGGAATTCAATGGACTGAGAAGACAATAAGACTAAAGAATGGAGTCAAAGGGAAGAATAGTGTAGGATGACATAGGGTACCGGCAGGTTACAGATATGCAAGGACATTAATTCATTTATTATTCAACATGTATTTACTGAGCATTTACAATGGGCTATGGACTGTTCTCATATGGAGGAAATAATGGTGAACAAGATGGGGAAGATCACTGCTGCCATGGATTGTAAACTCTATTTGGAAGAGCCAGTTACTAAATGAATAAATTTTTAAAAATGCAATCAAAATAAAGGAATAAGATAATTTTATATAGGGCTATCATATCCAAAGAAAATGAAGTAGGACATGTGGCCTTCATTTTTTATGAAAATGAAGAAGGCCATTTTCTCTTTGCTTTTAAGTCCTTCAAATGACTAGATGAGCCTACCCCCATTTTGTAAGGTAAGCTCATTTACTTAAAGTTAACTGTAGATGTTAACCACATTTACAGGCATGCCATCATAGCAAAATGTAGATTAAGGTGTGATCTAATAACTGGGTACTAGAACCTAGTAAAGTTGGCACAACTAACCAGCACACTAACCAACATCATTTTAAAAATCACATGAACAATCTCTTATAAAATAGGAATAATTTTTATATAATTCTATCTTGTCTTTGCATTCATAATTCCACTCACTTTTCCTAACAGATTATCCTAATGTAATACACTTTAATTAATATTAAAATGTATATTTGAGGGGCAAGAAGGTGTCGGTTTAGGTGGGTACTCACCGTCTCTCTCACAGAGGACAGCTGACTGGGGACAGGACCCTGCCCGAGTGGTCTGGTCTGGGAGCGCATGGAGTGAGAACCTTAGGGACATTGATCTGGAGGGAGCTGGACAGAGAGTTGGATTGCTCAAGATAAAATCATGAGTTTTTCCCCAACTGGCTAAGCCCCACCCTTAGGGCAAAGGACTAGGATGACCCCCGACTCCCACCGGCAATGCGGTTAGAGGAGCATTCTCTGTGAGTGAGAAGGGCTTCTTCCTGTGGGTTTGGCTGTCTAGACCCCTTTGCAGGTTTGGGGAGCAAACCAGCCGGCTTGAAGTGGCACCAGGCTGAGGGGAGAGGTGAATCTGCTGAGGAAGTCTGATTTACCTAGCCGCCCAGGGATATGCCCTGACTCCCGCTGGCAACCCGGTGAGAGGGAGCATACTCCGAGAGTGGGAGGGTTCTGGCAGAAGGTGGAGAGGGTTTCCTTCTGTGGGTTTGGCTGTCTGGATGCCCTTGCAGGTTAGGGGAACAAACTAGCCAGCTTGAAGTGGCACCAGGCTGAGGGGAGAGGTGAATGTGCTGAGGAAGCCTGATTTACCTAACCACCCTGTGATACAAGGCTTGGCTCAGGAGGGGCAGAGTCAGCTCATTTTATCATTCTGCGCTGACAAGTATCAGAGTCTCAGCTCCCCTGGTGAGGCCAGGCAGTGGGAAGTGTTTGATAAGTTTCAACGAGCCTATTTAGGGTGCCCTTGGCAGAGGGGTTGGTCTAGAAGAGGCCTTCTTTTGGGTCCCTTATTTCTCCAAAAAAAGAAGATTCCTTAAAAAAAAAATTTTAAATAGTTTAATCACTAAAATCTGCCTCAAAACCTGCAGGGTAATTGATTGATGAACACAAGCAGGCTGAGAGGCACCACAAGGGCCCAAGAAGGAACACGGTTCTGCCTTAGCTTTGTTTGACTGCTTGCTTGTGTGTCTGTTTGGTTTTTCTTTGTTTGTTTGACTCTTGCTTTTCTTTCCTCTTTCCTCCCCCCACCCTTTTTTAAATTAGGTGTTGCTAGATTGTTTCTTCTTTGCTGTGTTTCTCCTTCCTTGATTTCCCATTCTCTGTGTATATTGATTTTGTCTACCAACACTATCTCTTTTCCTTCCTTCACCTTTCTAACTTCTGCTTTCTGTTGTGGTTCTCACATTCCACCTTTTTTCATTAGTCCGCAACTTTGTGAGTGTCGATTTCTATCCTGTCTATTCTGTTTTCTTTTTTTTTAATTGTTTTTTTTTTTTTAATTGTTTTTCCTT
>JAQZBX010060052.1:0-17394 GCA_029593785.1 Cabassous unicinctus | reverse complement strand
TGAATTCTAGAAGCTAAAATTGTTATGGTTCACAGCCCTGATTATACTGTGGAATCACCTGCTGATCTTTAAAACTACAATTTTTTCTGTGTCAGGACCTAGAAATGGGATTCTCAAATTTTAAAGTGTTTTAGGATTATCTAGGGATCATGTTAGAATTTGACCATGCTCAAAGTGTGGTCCTAAATTGTGGGAACCACACATGGAGTAGCAAGAAAATATAGCAACTGAATCTGTCTGTTTCTCTGGATAATAGACAATGAAACACAATGCTTAAAATATTCCAGGTAATATTCTTCTGTAAACCTACACTTCTCTAGTTATATAAAACTTTAAAAATAATCTCCCAGGTAAGTATAATACACAGTGTATTGTTCCCCTTTTCCCTCAATGATTTTACCCAAGGGACTGTAAGTCATGGGTATTGAGCACATGTAGTGCTTGTTCCTGTGGGTGTATGGCAATAATAGTACCTCTTTTTAATGTGACAAACTCTAATCATCCCATCCATCCTTTGACTTGAAGGATATTATTATCTGATGGATTTTTAAAAAGTCTTTTACAGAATGACCCATAAAAATAATTTTCTCTATACTAAATCATATTCCTTTATTTTAAAAATTCCTTATTTAAATGGTGTCTTCACTTTCCAAACATATTTAAGCCCTTAAAATCCTTTAGTTTAAACCTGCTGCCATCATTCCCTGCATTGAGTCAATTATGAGAATGCAGCTCTTCAATTTACCAAATTTCAGAGTAGCTCTGTACAATAGAGATATGATGTCTCACCTAATTTTTAATTTTATAAAACATACATTAGAAAAACCTAAATACATATACTTAATTTATTTAACCCATTATATCCAAAATTATCTTTCCACATATGCTACCAGACACATTTCAGTGCTCAGAGGCCACATAATACTAGTGGTCACCACATTGAATGGCTTAGATATAGTTCATATGTTTCCAAGAAATTTCTATTGGACAGTGCTGCTCACAATGTCCCTGGGTGGAATTGGATTAATGGAAAGAATGAAATAATCAATTTCTTCATCCTTGAATTAGACTCTACTCTAAGCCTCCTATTCTTAAAGGACAGTTGTACACTGAAAGAATATCTTCTAATTAACTAGAACACATATTATTGGCTTCTGGTGGTTCTCTATTAGGAATGATTTTTCCCCAAAGGGGACATTTGGCTATGCCAGCAAACATTTTAGATTGTCACATGGGGGAAGGTGTGGTACTGGCATCTAATGGCTAGAGACCATTGATGCTGCTAAAAATCCTACAAGGCATAGATCAACCCCCACAACAAAGAACCTTCTGCTCCCAAAACATAAATGTTAGTAGTGCTAAAGCTGAGAAACCCTGGCTTAGATCATGTCAGTTAGATGTGTTTGGGAGACTGGGGATGCATCCCCCTCACTTTAACCGAATACTAAAGGGTCTGTGTCTATCCTGATGGAATGTTGTCACAGACCCCCTTGCTGAAAAAGGAATACAAATTTTCTATTTGCATCAAGAAATGTAATGAAGCCTTCCCAGAACTGTTTGCTAAAAACTTAATATGTTGACAAAATAATTTCTTCCAAAATATTTTTCTCTATGATTGCAAACATGTTTTTCCGAAGGTTGTTTTAAAAATAACTAAAACTGTCCTGGAACAATCTGAAGCTGTAAAATCACCTTTTTAAAAAAAAAATTCAGCCAGAAAGTGTAAAAGAAATAGAGGACACCTTGTGTTCCAATAAAGCATATCCTGTATAAGTTATCCAAGCCCTGCAACATATCCACACAAGAATTATGACTCATCATCTTATTTCAAACATTCTTCAGCCCTTATTAACCCTAATAGGGTGTAGTATACATTTTCATACCTTTGGTGCTTGACAAAATTTGAATGGAGTTTAATACAATTATGTACCTCAACTACAATTAACCAGTGATTCTCTATATTGATAGTCTATGTATTTCATATTTCTTAAATTTGCTTATTTCAAGTTTGGAGTCATTTGAACATACACAAGTATATTTTACATAATGAAAACTGTGAATTTTATATCTCAGATAGAAAATCTGAGTAATTTGTGTATAATATTACTATTTCCCTTTCTTTATGTGGAATGAACTCAAATGAGTCTTCTTTGATTTCTTCTTTTTTCTTAAAGATTTATTTAGTTATTTCTCCCTCCACATTGTTTTTACACTTCCTGTCTGCTGCTGTGTGTTCTGTGTCTGCTTGTCTTCTTTTAGGCAGCACTGGGAACCAGTTCTGGGACCTTTTGGAGTCAGTGAGATGTGCTCAATCTCTTGCATCTCTTCAGCTCCCTGGTCTGTTGGGTCTTTTATTTTCTCTCCTCTGTGTCTCTTTTTAATTGCATCATCTTGTGTCAATTCCCTGTGCAATCCAACACTATGTGTTGGCCAGCACTTCTGTGTGAGCCAGCACTCCTGCATGGGCCAGCACTTCTGCATGGGCCAGCATTCTGCACAGGCCAGCACTCTGCATGGGCCAGCTCTCCACTTGGGCCAGCTTGCCATATGGGCCAGCTTGCCTTTCACCAGAAGGCCCCAGGAATCAAACCCTGGACCTTCTATATGGTAGACAGGAGCCCAATTGCTTGAGCAACATCTGTTTCCCCTAAATCATGATATATTATTATTTTAGATGGCCCAAGAGAATCAAGAATTTTTTAGAGAGGGTGAAAAATGAAAGAATCCAGATTGACTTCAAATTATTAAATTAATTTGAAATTATTTGTTGTCTAGTTTTTGTTGGACACTCCTTGTATTTCATATCCAAAATCAAGCCACAGTCTCAGTTCTCAATAGGGTTGTCTCACTGTCATAAACAGAACACAAAAGGGTAAGTAAAATTAATACCTGGTTCTATCAGAAGTGTTTACACATTGAACTGGAGAACAGGATGGAAAAATTATTTGTCTTGGGACCTCAGGAAAGGTTCTTGGATAGATAAACAATTGAGGAGTACCTTGAGTTTTGTGGAGCTTCTGCAGGTCACTCCATCAGTTATAAAGTTTTCCAGGCAGAGTAGGAAGGCTTGAACATGTATTAATGAATTTAATCTTCAGTAATTATAAATAATCTTGTGAGAATCAAGTAGTTACAATGTCCTTAGGTATCAATAGACATAAGTGTTTCCAGAATTGTGCAGTGACCAGATTTGATGTATCTTGAACTGCTTTCTGGTGGGCATTTCTGAAATTAGAATGGAGGCTGAAATCGGATCAGAACAGGGGAACAGAAAGCCTCTTTGTAAACACTGACATGGCTCCATCTAGCATCTAGCAAGATTACCTAAAGCACATTTTATTATTTAATTAATCAAAAGTTACTAAATTATCTAAAATTGTCACTCACAAACTAAAACCCCACACAGCATTATTATATTTGGAGAATAAAGACCAAAATAAGTGGAACATTTTAAAACAACAACCAATAAATCCTGAACTTTCATTGCGGCTTTAGTAAGATGGATGGTTGAATGGATGGATGGATGGAAGAATGGATGGATGAGTGGATAGGTACTTGCAATATGTACAATTTATGGGCTGTCTAAATACTTTACCTAAAGTGAGGAGGTTTCATATCATTAGTGAGTGGAAGGTGAATAATAATAACACTGAAAATTTTACATCTTAAAGAATCTATCATATTTAATGAATATGAGATTTTTAAAACACCATTAGATTTATTTATGGTAAAGATTAAATGAGTCACAGATATAAATATATATAAATTAATGTTATTGGAATGGAATTTCCAGATTTTATTTTGTGTACAAAGTAAAGTTCCTCCCACAGGTCAAAACAAGTTTAATAAGCATTGGCGGCAAGCAATGCTTTGTGAAATTTGCAAGCAATCAAAAAAGAAATGTCTGAAAAATCAATCCATTTATACTTGACCTCAAATGTACAAAATATAAAAGATTTGTGATGATTATTTTAAAATAAAATGATTAAAATAATATATACAATGTTAAAATTTGGTGGTCTGTGTGTCTGGGGGAGGGGTGTGTTTAGGAATTTTCTATATGGGTTTTGTATTATTTTTGCACCAGTCCTGTAAGTTTGAAATATTTCAAATTATAAAGGTTTTTTAAAAAGAAAATAATTAGTTGCACATAATGAATGACTACAAAAAGGGCCATTTTGAGCTAAAGTGATTCTTTCTGACATCATTTCTCTGTAATTTAAAAATATTAGCTAGGTGAATTAATAACAAAAATTGATAAGGTGGGCACAACTGGCCCCCTGCTCCCTGTTCTACTTCCCTTCATACCAGCCCTACCATTAATATGGCTGCAGGCTCTGTGTGCATTGGGGATGTGGGTGACCCCAGCTTAAATGACTTTACCCCAAAGACTGGAAGAGAAAGATGTGACATATTCCTGGTTTGCACATCTAATTGCAAACTCTGACCATCTCATCCAAGTTGTGTGAGCTTCCCACACAGTTGCTCAGTGCTACAGAAAACAGGGCCAGACTATGAAACAATATTGTCAAATTGTTCCCAATTTTTAGATTTGTGTGGTTTGCAGTTTACCTTTATGAGACACAAGTATTTGACATGTGCCTTTGCTGTGGATTTGAAAAGATGAGAGTATCCAGCAAAAACCAGCAAATGGTGACTATTGAAATGAAAGACAATTTCTTTAACCCCCTAAATGTAACCTAACTCCCCACCCTAACTCCCTCCCCCCACACCCCTCTCCTAATTTTTCATTTTCCTTCCAAAAACTCTGATCATTTCTCAGTCATCTAAGCCATATTTTTGAAGAGAACAAAAATGTTTAAATACAGAAAATGTATCATTTTCTATAACTTGTCATAAAAAAGGAAATTGCAGGATTACATGAAATCAATTAACTTTTGATTCTGTAACTGACTAACAACAAACAGGACCTTGACTAGATGACTGATTATAGGGGACCACTTGAAAGTTGATTTACCAAATATCTAACCTGGAACTTTGCAATTGAGGGAAAAAGTTCTTTTGAAGAAGTGACTGTGGACTAGTAACTGTAATTTTAGGAAAGTCTTCTGAGTAGGTTTAATTAATTTCCTTGATCTAATTATGAGGTTTTGCTTTGCAAATGAAAAGTATTTGGAACTACCTCTATTCATTCCATAAAGATTAATATTGATGCCAAATATTTAATATTAAAATTTTTCTCTCCTAATTCTATATTTTTATCATCAAAAGACATAATATTCAATATCAACCATAGAATAGTAATATGGCAGTATTTTGTTTGTGAGGGAGGGAAACAAACAAAAAAGCTCCCTCTAGGTTGATCTCTCTCCAAAACTAAGCTATCAGTGAAAGTAGCTGGAGGCTAGAGGAGAACTAAGGTGAGAACAGATGAGTTCAGATTTATGTAATAATTTTTCACTTCTCAGAGAATTCTCTGAAACTCAGATATGACAAAGCAAGTCTAGTGAATGGAGAAGATTATTAATTCTGCCAGGTTCAGTGTGTGACCTTAGGGACACCTGTCAACATGTCATCAATTGTTAAAGTTTTAAATGAAATAGTTTACATTCTTGTTCTTATTAGATCTTCAAAATCCCAGACTATTTTACCCTTTCAGCACATTTGATTTCAGAAAAGCCCCATTTCATGTGCTTGATGGTCACCAGTGTCTGGCAGTTTCCCTAATGGACAGCCCAGTCTAGTGTCTTCCATCACCTCAACAAAACACTGAATGATGAATCCTGTCCTTCATTCTAAGGAGCATTTCTATTATCAGTTGTTCATGGCCATGAGTCTTGCACATTTGTGTTTGTTTTTATAATTTATCTTCATTACCTAACACTAGGGATAATAGTTTCTCTGGGCATGGAAAGATGAAAGAGCCCCAAAATACTATTGTCTTTAAACTCATGGAAACTCTATTATCATGTACATTTCCCCCTTGACAGTGGCCATGGTGGAACACATTAAATAAGCAAGTAGGTTTATCTTGGCAAACTCATGTACTTGATGTGTGGATATGTCTGCTGCTTCCACTGCATCAATTCTCTGCAGAAGGAACCCCATAGGGAGGGCTTATTGTGCCTCTCTTGCCCTGTGGTGTCTCAGAAGAATGACATCAGACCCAATTGCCAGCTTGGGAGTGGCAGGTTTCAATGGTTAAGGATCTAGAGCCCCACCTGAGAGCTCTTCTTAAAAAAAGGATGCTACAGTTACTAGGTAAAGCATCTATACAGCCTGCCTTTCTCATAAAAGGTTCTCCAGTATATATGGGCATCTTTCATTTTCCCCAAGCAACAGTAGTTCTCAACTCTGAGTATAGATTAGATCCAATTGTATATTTTAAAGGAAAGAAAATTTATGTCATGACCTAGACCTGTGCTGTCCAATACTGGAGACACTGCTGGTTACTGAACACTTGAAATGTAGCTACTGCTACATATGGAAGTAATATTTTTTTATATATTCAGTTAAATAAAAGGTTTTTAAAAACAATTTTACATGTACCTTATTACTTTTTAAAAATATGGCCACTAGGAAATTCTGTCACACATGTGGCTCTCATTATTCCATTAGCTAGTACTGCTTAGACCAAGGCATCTCAAAACTTGAATACACATTCATTTATCAGACAATTAAAAAACCTCTGGGTGACTCCAACCCACAGTGATTTATCACAGTGCACAGATCCTTAAGAAAAAGCTGGAGAAATTGTGCATGGTGGTCAGTCCTATAGAATGAGGGCCACTTGTGGAGTCAGCACCTAAGTGCTCACCAGGTGCCTACCACACTGACCTAGTACTACAGAAAATAACATCTGGCTCCATGTCACAACTTAACTGAATTATTTTGCTGTCCAATTTGGAAACAGGTGTATTGTTTAAGTGAATTATCTGTGCTCATCTGTATGTATAATGTACTAAAGACAGGAGGCCAGGGCAGACCTAGCAGATTCCATAACCCAGGTTAGGTCTAAGGTCTCGACTCCAGGCTGACTCTCTCTAGCCCCAGAATCTGATTGCAGGTGGCTTGTAATCATGAATGAATGTCTTGGGTTGGAAGATAATGACAGTACTTAGATATGTAGCAATTGTGAGAAAAGTGAATTACTTTAAAATCTGAGTAAGTTTTTTGTTACATGCAAACTCACATTTGTGATGGTGACAGTTGTCCCAGACACTTTTGTCCTTGATGTCCCTTTTCTGAGGGCCATGTTTTTCCAGCATCTTCCACTGAGCCAAATCCTTAGAGAACGGAGTAAAGGAACTGGTCATTGGCCCATTGGACTCACATCAGGGACTCCCATTGGCAATTGAACATGGTTGTGTTAGGACAATCAGCTCTGGGCTTCAATCCTGTTCATTAGGCATCATTGAAGATGTTGGCAACCCACAAAACCACTCATATATAAGTTTCACCACTCCACTACACAATGCAAGTTCTGGGACTAAGGTGATTCCAGAATATGAAGGCATCCCTGTTCAGGCCCAAAAGATTACCTTATTCTATCTTGACTTCCACAGAAATTTCTCATTTCATCCAAGGACTATTAGCATTAAAATTTTAATTTGTTAGAATTCTCAAAAACACAATCCTGAAATGTTGGCACCTACCTAGTCAAGAAGAATAAATGGGGAGTCTTCATGCAAAGAAAAAAACAAACTTTAACATGTCAATATTATTCTGCACAAGTAAAATTATTTTCCATCCTTCAACATATCTATTAGATGGATATTTTAACAAGATTTCCCTCATTTATGCAGTCATTTTGATCTCAAGAAACAGTCATGGTTATTGAGGGAAGAAAAATATTTCATCAAATAATCACATTGCAATGTAAAAAGAATTTCCACTATAAGTGGAATTCTGACAATTTTATCAATTCATTCTGTATATAAAATTTAACCTAATCAGGGAGGCCAGGTCTCCAGGAAAATGCCAATTTAGGGAAGAAGACCAGAATTAAAATAGTGAAAGTAAATGAGTCATTTGGTATAAATGAAGAGTTGACCAATATTTGCTGAACTACTTTTTTTACCTCAGTGGATATGACCTAGGATTTTGACACAGTCAACAACCACCTCATCATTTCTGATGACCTAAGGAGAGTGAAATGTGGGTGTTTCAAACAGAATCAGTAAGAAAGGAAGACTGTGCTAAGAGATTCCTAAAAATTTGTGTCATTGTGAACCCTTAGTTCACCTCCAGACATTACTGGGAGCTGGATGTGGGCACAAACAAAGAATGGGACCTGGGATTTTGCACAGATATGTTTATCAACAAGAGAGAATTCTACTGTCTTCAGAATGTGGTTTCTGGTCTGTGAATCTACTAAATAGGGAGCTTTGTTCAGCCAGCACTGCACTTTTGACTCCACTAAAGGTGAATGCTCGATTACACCAAGTAAGGGTTTTCCTGAATATGGATTTTGGAAACATTTCTTTTTATAACAGTAGTGATGGATCTTATTTCTTTACATTCACCAAAATTCCTGCTGCAGATACACTGTGCCCATTTTCTTTCCTACACATCCAATTAATAATTGCCAAGCTTTCCCTGAGTACCTAATTTGTGATTAATGTGGGCATTGCCACTATTCCAGTTTATCCTAAGCAAGGTAAATAAAACTTGGAGCAAAATACATTTATATAAAATGACTTGTGCTCATAGCTAAAAAGTTTTCTGCTTCTTTTACACCTGGCACACAGTTACAGCAGAAAAATATGGAACATTTCATGCATCATGAACATAAATTAATTAGGTAAATTAGGAAAATTATATTTCAAATATTAAGTTTTGCCAGGATTATCTTCTTTGGGTCTTAGGTTTACATTTCCATTGAAATAAATTTCAAAAACTTTCAGATCAATTTCCAAATGTTTTCCTGTTAATTTTCTTTAATATAAACAAGTGTGCTCTGGAGGTGATAAACTAAATAAATATTTGGGATGTGACTCACCAGATTATATCATTTTCTAAATGATAAGGAAACAAGATCAACATAAATAGTAAAAATACAAATGTGTATGTATCCAGTTGGGAATTAGATGAATGTCACTATAATATCCAGAATTATGAAGACAAATTTTTGCGATCATGGCAAAGTTTCTCAAACATTTTCTTGAGCCTGTGCTTGTCTGGGCTATATTTAGATGCTATTAAAACTAAACTATTTAATCTCCATATTAGGTTATACTCATGCTAATCTCTGACATGCTCCCTCATTCCTTCCTTCTTCAATCCCATTAACATTAATGTGGAAAAAAGACATAGATACACATTCTCATTACTATTCATTTCAAAATTGATGGACCTTTTGCTAGACTGAACATGAAAATTAGAAAAGGTGATTCACCAATATTAAGCATGAATAAGGGAACTTTACACCAGATATACAGATACTGAAGGATTCTATGAGAATATTATGAACATTATATCCATACATTCATCAACCTTAATACCAGAAATATACAAAAGTGTTGAAAAAAATTACAAACCAACATCTTTCATCAACATAGATGCAAAATTCCTCAACATAATATATAACAAATTGATTTAGTAATATAGATAGATAGATAGATAGATAGATAGATAGATAGATAGATAGATAGATGAATGATAGATAAAACATTCTGACCAGGTGATGTTTACACTGTGACTTGAAGGCTGGCTCAACAACAGAAAATCTGTCAACGTAATTAACTAGATCAACATACTAATTAAGAAAAGCTGACTAATGATGTCAAGATATTGAGAAAAACACATGACAGTATTGAACATCCCTTCATAATAAAAACTCTAAGCAAACTCAATATACTAGGGAACATTCTCAATAGGACCAAAAGTATCTACAAAAATACTACATCAATAATTATGTTTAATCTAGAGAGACTAAATGATTTCCCCCTAAGATATGGAACAAGACAAGGATCTACACTTATTTAAGAACTTAATAACAAATTTAATCAGTGTAATGAAACAAGGAAAAGAAAAAAAAAAGGTACAATAATTGGAAAGAAAAACTAAAACTTAATTTTCAGATGACATGATTGAAAATCCCTTAAAATCAATTTTAAAAATTCCTAGAACTTCCTAATAGGGCAATCATACAGTATTTGTCCTTTATTGTCAGGCTTGCTTCACTCAACATAATGTCCTCCAGATTCATCCATGTTGTCATATGTTTCACAACTTCAATTTTTCTTACCACTGCATAATATTCCATCATGTGTACACTACACAGTTTGTTTATCCATTCATCAGTTGATGGACTCCTGGGTTGTTTCCAACTTTTAGGTATCATGAATAATACTTTTATGAACATCAGTGTGCAGATGTACATTCGTGTCACAGCTCTCAGAACTTCTGGGTATATACCAAGAAATGATATTGCTGGGCCCCATGGCAAGTCTATGTTCAAATTCCTTAGGAACTGCCAAACAGTATTCCACAGTAGCTTTACCATTCTACATTCCCACCAACAGTGAATAAGAATTCCTATCTCTCCACATCCTCTCCATTTATGTTTTTCTGACTTTTTAACAGTGGCCAGTTTAATAGGTGTTAAATGATATCTTGTAGTAGTATTGATTTGTATTTCCCTAATCACAAGTGATGTTGAACGTTTTCTCATGTGTTGCTTTGTCATTTGTATGCAATCATACTTTATGATTGCCCTTCTATGAACTAAATGCATTATGTGAAATATAAATATATTATATAAAATATGACTATTGGTAAAATTGCATATATAAGACTGCTTTTCTTTGAGGCTGAACAAATGTAGGTTAATACTACAAAATGTTAGTACCAAACAAAAAACCCATTATACTAAGTCAGGGAGACCAGACAAAGAGTACTACATATTGTATGATTCCATTTATATAAAATGTAAAAAAAAAATAATTTATAAAAATGAAATTAGATTAGTGGTTATGTAGACCTGAGGAAGGAATGCTAAGAGGTGTGAAGCCTTTCTTTTTGGAGTAATGAAATTGTTCTAAAAATTTTGAGATAATGAATGTACAACATTGGGATTATCATAAAAGCCATTGATTATACACTTTGGGTAGCTCATATGGTATGTGAATGTATTTCAATAAAACTGCTTAATAAACATTTAAATAATTGTGCAAAAATAGCCAGAAACAGGAGCTATGTACATCTGGGGAAACAGAGATTGAGAGGTAAGGAATTCTCTTGTTTGTTTTTTGTTTATTGTTATTATTGAAATAATGAAAACACTTTAATAATGAGGGAAGTGATGAACATAAAACTATGTGATTATACCAAACAAATTCTATTGATTGTATGCTTTTGGAAAATTGTATGCTTTATTACTATGTATCAGTAAAATTGATTTGTTTAAAAAATCATCTAAAAAATTTCATTTAACTAATAAGTGAGTTTAACAAGTCAGAGGGAACAGGATCAATACACAAAAATCAATTATGTTTGTTTCTACAGACAATGAACAATTGGAAACAAATTTGAAAAACATTATTATATAGTCACACTGAAATATATCACCAGCACAAAGAACAGGGTCTATAAAACAGTATATGTCTTGAAAATATGTGCTGACTGACAAGACTAAGTGGGAAATGAGAACCAAGTCAAAGAAGTTCTTATATATGATGATGGGTTTATGTTTCATTCTGAAAGAAATGGGAAGTGAATGATTGTTTATTTATTTTTAAATAATATTTTTTAATTTTTAAAAGATACTTAGATTACATAAATGTTATACAAAAAATATAGGGATTCCCAAATGCCCCACTCCCACACCTCCCACACCCTCCCACATGAACATCCTTCATTAGTGTGGCACATTCATTACAATTGATAAATGCATCCTGGAGCTTTGCCATTAAGCATGGACCATAGTTCACATTGTAGTCACAGTCTCTCCCACACTGTTCTGCATGTTGTGTGATGATATAAAATGGCTTGTATCTGTCATTGCAATGTCATTTAGGATGATTCCCAAGTCCCAAAAATGCTCCCATATTACAACTGTTTTTCCCTTTCCATGCCTCCAGAGCCTCCAGTGGCCACTGGGTCCACATCAATTGTAATTTTTTCCTTTGCAAGAATCACAATATGTCTATAGTAGAATACCAGTAAGTCCACTCTAGTTCACAGTTCTTTCCCCAATCCTGAGGATTCTAGGATGGTGATGTCCACTCCACTTCTAACTGAGAGGTGTTTATATCCCATGCAGGCTCCTTCTGTTCCTTGGAATGATCCTTGTCCATCATCATCTCCTTGTTAATTGTCCTGGTTGAGTCCAATAAGCTGTAGAGTAGGTGTTGCAGCTGAGGTTCTCAGCCCAGCTGGCACATGGACAGCCCAAAGACTTGAGTCTCTTGGATGATTGTTTTTAAACTGAGTAAAATGTTTTCCCTTACTACAATATTGAATATTGTGCTAAGTATTACAAACACTGGTATCTGGGATAAATAACAGTGAAGAGATGGTTTCAATATTCTTTTATTTAACATGAACTCATACAGAGTTTATTAAGTGCCAGATTTTGTTCTAAAAGCTTACAATTAAATTAGTTTTCAGAATACCCCTAGAGATTCCTCTATTGTTATCTGCACTTTATAAATTGGAATTTGAAGCTCAGAGGAGCTAACTTGTATAGGTCGTGTAAAAGGGAGATATCCAAATGGGAGGAGGAGGTGTGTGGGTAGAATAAGCACGATGCAGAGATCCACAGGACCATCTCAGAATTTCACCACTGAGAAACAATGAGGCGTTCCATCACCAGCCTAAGTGACATGGGAGTTGCATGTTGAAACAGACTTCATGGCACAACAGATGGATGCATGGTTAGCACACAGTAGGTGTGCAATGGATATTGTTGAAGAAAAAGTCAATGTATAGTATAGTCAATTGTATCAATAAAGGGGAGAACATTTTTTACAGATTTATATGGTATATGTTACATGCATAAAATCCATGTGTTTTAAATATTCTGATTTGAAATGTATGTAATTATACAGCCATTATCACAGTCATGTTTAGACCCCAATATCTTCAAAATTTCTTTGCAGTCAGTCTCCTCCCAACTGAAGTCATAATCTATACCTGATGATTTCCATGGCTGTAGTTTTGATTTTTCTAGAATTTTAAATAACTGGGAAATTAAAATGATACCTAATATTTTATCTGACTAATCTCAGTTTCTATATTTTTAAAGATTCATCCTTGTTCTTACTGGTATCCATATTTTATTCCATTTTATTGACAAGTAGTATTTCATTATATGTATATATCACTTTTTTATTTTCTACTTACAATTTAATGGACTTTTAGGTGTTTTCCCAATTTGGGGCTATTTTGAGAAGAATGGCTGTGAAGATTCACAGAAAAATTTTCACGTGTAAATATGTTTTATATATTCTGCATAAATACATAGGAATATAATTTCTGGGTCATAAAGAAAATGTATATTTAACTTTTTAATTATCTGTAAAACTTTTTTCAAAACTTGCTAAGAGGTCCTTCAGTACTTTATGCTGAAATAAAGGGACACTAGACAGTAACTTAAAGCGATATGAAGAAATAAAAACTCAGGATGTAATAACCACATAGGTAAATATGAAGTCCAGTATTTTTGGTTTGTAACTCTTCCTTTGTTTTCTGTGTGATTTAAAAGGCAAATTGATAAAAATAAAATAATAAAAATAAGCAATGGACACAATTTATAAAGATGTAACTTGAGGCAGTAACAACATAAACTGATGTTACATAAATGAGGACAGATGGCCTCTGTATAGTGGTCCTGTGTGTTTGATTCTTCCTAGCAGCCTGCATCCATTAGGAAAATCTGCAGGTGCCAAACTTAAATTCTTACACATCAAATTGTTTTAAAAAATAACCCCAATGAACAATTTTTAGGCATTTAGTGTTAACCATTGTGTATGTGCTAAACTGGACCAACATCTGCTCTGTTGCAAGTCCCACAGCAATTCATTCCCTCGGAGCTTTGACCAAGAAGCCATCACCTGGATATTAATCACCTTCTCTTTATTTTTTCCTCTTTATCAGGAATTTGGGAGATTTCCCCATGCCCTGCTTACCCTCCTGATGCTCCCCCAAACTGTTAGCCTCTGCAAAGTGTCCTGACATATAAGACTTCCCCTTTTATACAAGCTTGTCAGGGTATGTTTTGATTCTCCAATAAATAGCTTGTGTGTACATTCCATTTAATGATCAAACCTTTACCTTGGTCAACTGCAAAATATGTTAATTCAAACTCACTACAAGTAGGTACAGGGCAGTATAGGAGCAGAGAGTTTCTATGTTATTGAAGGTAAATTGGTATCAATTTACCCTTGATTGCCAGCCCAGAATCTTCAGATATGAAAGTTTGGGTAACACCAGTAGACAAATAACCATGGCCAGGTGAGGTGCTTGCTGAGAAAAATGAAACATGGAAAAGGTCGTGGAAGAAGGTAGTGATAACTATGAACTATGAACATGTGACCAGTTACAGAAACTAGGACTGTAATGGTCATGAATTTTTTCCTTGTTTTGTTATGAGTGTGTTTGCATATGTACATAAAAAAATATATCATATGCCATAACTTGCATTAGTGTCATGTCATAGTATTTAAGGATGCCAAGTTTAAAAGTGAATATTACCCTGAATTGCACCCTATTATGGAGGGAATGCGTGCATTTCTGGTTGTACACATGACAGTTGTATATTTGTGGAAATACATATATGTATGTTAATTTTTTTAAAGACTAAGTGTGGTTTAAGGTGATGTATATGGCTGCCAAGATGACAAGGGATAGACTGTGAGAGTTAGGCTAATGTTTCAACTCAGCCATGCAATGTCCAGTTGTTTGATCAAGTAAGCATGGAGCTAATTGTAATATGAGGACATTTCATGTACTTCAAACTTTAGTGAGTTGATTGCATAGATGGTTGGTTACATCTACAATCAACTATGGAGATTGCCATCAGCAATGAGTGATGTCTTATCTAATCAGTTGAAGGCCTTAAAAGGGGAAGTGATTTCAGCATTCAGAGAGAGAATTCCATCTCTACTTCAGTCAGTAAGCATCTCCTGGGAACTCATCAGTTACCTTCATTGAATCTGCTGGTTTGCAGCCTAAACTGCTGAAGACAGACTTGCACATCCCCAGGGATATGAGAGACAGTTTTATAAAATCTCATACTATTTAGATATCATTTTTGTCTTTCTGTTTCCCTAGAGAACCCTGCCTAATACACCACTATTATTCATCTTTGAACTGGAAGTCCTTGCCAGAGCAATGAGACAAGAAAAAGAAATAAAATGCATCAAAATTTGAAAGGAAGAGGTAAAACACTTCATATTGTCATATATATGATCTTATGTACAGTCAATCCTTAAAAATTCACAACAAAGCAACTAGCAAATTAGCAGGGTTCAATTTCAACACTGAAAAATCACTAGTGCTTCTAAACAAAAGCAATGAACAATCAGAAGAAATGAAGAAAGAAATCCACCCACAACAGTAACAAAAAAATCAAATGTTAAAGAATAAATCTATGCAAAGTTGTAAGGAATTTTACACAGAAAACTCCAAGGCATTGGTAAAAGAAATTAAACAAGACCTAAATAAATGGAAAGGTGTTTCATGTTAATGTGTTTGATGACTAAATATCATTCAGTTGTCATTACTATCCAAAGCAATTTATAGATTCAATTTAATCAAAATTAAAAGTCCAACAAGCTTCTTTGCAAAAATGGAAAAATCAGTCATCAAATTTATATGGAAGTCTAAGGGGTCCCAAATAGATAAGACCATCTTAAAAAAGAAGATGTAAATTGGAGACTCAAATTTGCCAATCTTAAAAACTCAGTACAAAGCCACAGTAATAAAAACCACATGGTAGTGGCACAAGGATGAATATATAGAACTGTAGCATAAAATTGAGATCTCAGAAGTCAACTCTCACATTTATGGCCAACTGATTTTTTCATGAGGAGGAATAATTCTCCATTGGAAGAATTATGTCTTCAATAAATGATGCTGTGAAAATTGAATCACCAAGGGGGAAAATGGACCTTTAAGTCACCATATACAAAAATGAACACAAAATGGATCAAAGATCTTAATAAAATAGCATGAACTATTAAACTTACAGAAGAAAATGTAGGGAAGCATCTTTAGGCCCTTGTCTTAGGCAATGGTTTCTTAGAATTTACACTCAAAGGACAAGGAAAAAAAGAAAAAATCATAGATAAATGGGACCTCATCAAAATTAACACATTTATTGCTAAAAAGATTTTATCATGAAAGTTAATAACGTACAAAATGGGAGAAAATATTTAGAAACTTCATATTCAATAAATGATTAATATTCAGAATAGATAAAGAAGACCTTCAACTTAACAATGAAAAGACAAATACAGAGTTAAAAATGGGTGAAAGACTTGAACAGATATCTCTCCAAAAGAGATATATAAATGGAGAGAAAACATATGAAAAGAGGTTCAACAATAGACATCTGGGAAATGCACATCAAAACCACAAGTCATTCATTGCTGGTGTCAATGTAAAATGGTACAGCTGCTGTGGTAAAGGGCTTGGTCACTCTTCAGAAAGCTAAGCATGGAATTAACATAGGACTTGGCAATGCCACTATTAGGTATGTATCCCAAATAATGAAAAGCTAAGACTCAAATGCATATTTGCACACTGCTGTGGCATTATCACAAAATATATATAAAATAAAATAAGAAGACACTGGGGGAACATACAGAAGAAATTGTAAACACATAAAATATAACAGATCTTACAGTGATGAAAAACACAATGAAAGAATTTTTGTTTTGTTTTTTGCGGGGGAGATTTTAAATTACAGTAAAGTTATAACTATGGCAGGAGAGGATCCCTGGTGCAGAAAGTTACTGGTGGGCAGATGTGTGGGGAAAGATGCACCTGGGGCATGCCTCTAAGGAATATAAATGTGTTCACGTGATCATGAAGTGTTATCTCAGTGGGTGGAAGCCCACACAAAAACAAACAAAATATTAAATTCTCATCCTGGGGAGTCTTGCTACATTCTCTAATAGAATGGCAAGAACCTCTAGAATACATAGGGTGTGTCTAGTGAAAAAGGACAGACCAATATCCAGACCCTTGATATTAATGCTTGTACTTATGAACTTTACCCTTGTAAAATTGAAACAACCTAGTAATATATATTGCCTAAGATTTACATTCTGAAAACTTCCTTGTAACTTAAATTTGGCATCTGTCTAAACCAAACGCAGCATGTAAGCTCATGTCTCCCCCAATGTGGAACCTGACTCCCAGGGGTAGGATTCCTTGGCACCAAGGGGTAATTACCAAGTGCCAACTAGTGATGCATTTGGAAAA
>JAQZBX010060051.1:0-17402 GCA_029593785.1 Cabassous unicinctus | reverse complement strand
CTATTATATAGTATGCTTTTAAAATTACTTCCCTTTAGAACCCTAAGTTAAACCATGGACTTTAATTAATGGCACAAATTATAAAAATATGCTATCATCAACCAGTTTTAACAAATTTTCCACACCAGTGCAAGGTGTTGGTAGTGGGGTGGTATATGGGAATCCAGTATTTATGCTTGATTGTTCTATAAACCCACAACTACTCTAATAATTTTTTTTTTTTTTTATGAAAGCCATGAAAGAGGAAAAACCTATTCCTCTTTAAGAAAAAAAGATGGGTATATAGAAATTAATCAGTCAAACTGCAGATAGTATGCTCAGTCTCATTTTGTCCAGATGCCTCCTGCTGGTCTGAAGTCAAACTGGGCCCATTGTTCACAACAGTGGTTAAGCTCTCAACTACTTTGTCTCTGACCTTCAATAAGGTGGTCTCTGCTGATGGAACTATATTGCTTCAGAGCAGCCAGAGGCTGAATTCTTGAAAGCTCCCCCTTTAAGCTGTCAGTCCTGACATTTATGGCCAGGGAAATTCTGGAATTAGACCATGTTGGACTTTACACACATCTCTGTCCCTGACGTACTAGTAGCAAATCCCTTAAAATCAGTTCCCTTATCTATTTTTATCTACCTACGTAAGGGCTGTTTTGATGCTTAAAAGAGAAAGAAGATATGAAAGCACTTACTAAACTGTAGATCAGTGTACAAATGTGAGGTGTTGGGGTAAAGGGGGTTCGTTATTTGTAATACAATGGGAAAATGGCTGACCAAAGTTTAGTCAAGCAGTCTTGTAGGCATTGCACTGGTTTTACTAACATTCCAGATTTCTCATTTCAGATAAAGATGATCACAAACTTCAAGTGTGACCACAATTTATAATCTTATCAAGATAAAATCAAAAGCTCACTGTAGGTTATTTTTCAGATGAGATACCAAGATTGATTTGTAATCTGGAACAACTACTTCTAAACAGATCATTTAGATGGAGCATCCTGCTATTCTGAAAGTAAACTCCAGCATGCTCATTATGAGGCATAATGACCCACAATAAAAAAGTCGATGTGGTATCAATGTTTGAATAAAGAAAATTAAAGCTTAGAACAAGCTACTGATCTATATTGTGGATATAACCAAAGGTTTTCTTGCAGGAGAACAAGTGTGCGTCTGTCTGGTTTCTATAAAGCACCTATAAATGTTTTCTATTCCAAAGAAGTATGTTTTTTAAATTTGCTAATACATTTTATATTATCCACACTGATGACCCATGGATTACATTTTAACCAGCAAGTACATCTTATTCCAAATGTCACTGGAAGACCAAATGTAAATAAAAGCGTGAATGACCTCACAACATACAATCAGAAAAGACCTCTGGAGAAGTTGGGGGTGTTTGCTGCCTCCCCACATTGCCCCACCTCTGATACCCAGGCCTTCCCTCAATCTCCAGACTCTAATCCATGTGGCTCTGTACATTGCATTTTCTGCCCCCCATCTCTCACCCCTCTTCATTTCCTGACCTTTCCACTGTATCCACTGGAACTCAAGGTTAGCAAGATCCACTATATCTTCAGCCTTTTCTGTGAATGACCCTCACCTTCTGGCTCTAAGTGAAACCTGGCTTTTCCTGATAATGATATTTCCTCTGCAGCCCTCTCCAATAGGGAATGTATTTTCTCTCATGCCCCACCTTAAACCTTATTGTTGCTTCCAGACCGTCCTCCAAATAAACATCCAACTTTGAATTTGACATCATCAAAGATACCACCTGGCATCCCTCCTTGCTGTGACCATCTGCTACTCCCAAGTTACTCCCTTTTAAGCCTTAAAGATTGTGGCTCCCCATTCTCCCCAATACCACTAGTCATAATTCTTGGTCATTTCAGTAACTACGTAAATAATGGTTACAACACTGGCCTCTCAGTTACTTTACCTCCTCTTCTCCATTGATCTTGACTTCCACCCTTTCATTCTCATGGTTACACTCTTGACATTGTCATTACCAACAACTGCCAGTCTTCTATAATCTTAATTTCAAACAATTCATTCTTCCAAACCACCACCTCCGATCTTTCCAGCTTGCTCACTGTGGTATCCCGACAGTAACAATCCTTCAACTTATCAGTACATTCAATCTACAGATACCACCTACACTTCACTGTCCATCACTCTCCTCATAGACTCACTTCCCTCCTAACCCTAGCTTAAATTCCATGGTCAATTTTTATAATACTCCTTTGCCCTTTGTAACTGTTATTAACCCTGATTTGGTTAAACCACAATCCTGGTTAAATCCAATTTACCACCTACTCCCTGCCCACATTGGTATAGGTCTTATGAGGAGGAAAACATAACCTCACTTACTAAAGTTTCACTTTAAACTCATGACCACCATTCTCACATGTGCCCTAAATGCAGTCTAACAATCATCCAATATGTGCCTAGTCCATTCACTCTCCTAGAAGACTATTTCATGCTTTCTCTTCTACTCTCACTCTCAACTAGTGATTTTGCTTATTTGTCTAAATAATATTAAGCATTCAGAAAAGAACATCCACAAGCTCTTATCTACCAAACTGCATCTATGCCCATATACTCTAATTTCTCTCCTATTACTATGGATGAACAGTCCATGTCCAACCCTCCAGTAATAAACTAAGATTCCATCCCCTCTCACCATATAGAAGGACATTGTTCCAGTAACTTTTCCTTTCCTTCTACTGCATTAACAGATTTTCCTTCTCTACAGGATTATTGTTATTAACATGCTGTCACTTCTCTCATCTTTTAAAAAATTAATAAATTTTAAAAAAACCATCTAATATACCAGCCACCACTCCATTTCTCTCCTTCCCTTCACAGCAAAGTTCCTAGAAAGAGCTGTTTATATCTGCTTTCTCTCATCTTTCCTCCCATTCTTTTGAACCCACTCCAATCAGATTTCATTCCTACCATATCACCACAATGGTCACCAATGACCACTAGGCAAAAAATAGTGACCAATTTTCAGCTGTCATCTTACTTGACAAGTCAAGCAACATTTGACTCGAGTTGATTATCTCTCCACTTTTAAACACTTTCTTCACTGCACTCACCTGATTTTCCCCCCTATCATTCTGGCAGCAGCTTCTCATCTTCTAAACTTTGTGGTGTCCTAGACTCAAGTCTTGGCCTCTCCTCTTTTTTATCTACATGTATTTCCAAAGTCTCCTCACCCAATCTCATGACTCTAAGTGCCATCTATATTCTTATATTCACTCACCCCCTCCCCCTAAACCTGTTTCTCCCAAAGTCTTTCCCAGTTCAGTTCATGTCAACTCTGTCCCTCTAACTGCACAGGACAAAATTTTACATGATTCTTGATTTCTCTTTTTCTCATACTTCACAACTAGTCCACCAGCAAATCTTTTTTGGTTCTAACTCTAAAATACATCCAGAATTCTATCAATACCCAATATCTCCACTTCCACCATTATCTCTTACCAGGATTAATGCAACTGCCTTTTAACTGGTCTCACTGCTCTGCATTTATTATGCCTTCTTCTGTTCATTCAACACAGCATTCAGAAGTGATTCTATGAAAACATAAGTCAGATCAGGTCACTCCTCTGCTCAAAATCCTCAATGACTTCCCATCTCATTTATTGAAAAAGCCAAGTCTTTACTAGGATCTAGACGACCCAACAAGATCTGCTCCCATCCCAACCTTTTGAACTCTTTTATCACTCTCTCCTTTGATCAGTTCACTTCAGCCATCCAGGCTTCACACTATTCCTTGAAAACATGCCCAAAGCCAGCCTCAGGGCCTGTGTACTTGCCATTACTCCCTCTGCCTGGAGTGCTCTTCCTCTATTTCACTCTCTCTTTTCTTCAGGCCTTAATTAAAAGACCCCTTCTCAGTGAGGCCCTCCTTGACTCCTTATCTAAAAGTTCAAACCTTCACCCCCAAACCTACAGTGTTCCCTTCCTTGCTTTATTTTACCTCTTCCACATTTGTCACTGTCTATTGTACTTAGTATTTTACTTTTAATCTTGTTAATTGTGTGTCTTCCCCAATACAATGTAAGCTCCATGATGGTACAGATTTTCATCCATTTGGGCCACTGCGGTAGTTTGAAAATTATTTTATGAATTCCAAAAAGAGAAAGATTATGTTTTTAAACTAATCTAGTCCTGTGGGTGTGATGCCCTTTGACTGCATTAAGTTCGGTTGAGGGTCCTTTGATTAGATTACTTTATAAGATCAATTTAGGGCTTTTGATAGGGCATGTAAGTGGGGCATGGTTCTTGTTGCATCTCTGCCTTCTTGCTGTGTCTGATGAAAATGGAGACACTGAGAGAGAGATGCACAGACACAGGAAAAGGAAGCCGTCATATTTGATCCTGCCATGCCAAGACTGCGAGAGGAGGTCCAGTAAGAGACAAGCTCTGTGTCAGGTTTGCCTACAGCTGCAGAAAGGCTGAGATCCGACAGAGATCAGCAGCCATCTTGCTTCACCACGTGGCAGCTAACTTCGGCGAGAAAGCACCTCTGATGGTGCCCTAATTTGGACTTCTCACAGCCTTGGAACTGTAAGCTTTTACCCCAAATAAATCTCTCTTATAAAAGACAACCCATTTCTGGTACTTTGCTTCAACAGCCCTTTGGAAAACTAAAACAGTTACTGTTATACTCCTGGTGCCTAGAACAGTGCCCAGAAGATGGCAGAAGAGGCTCCCTTGTTCTGTGACTCAGATGACACACAGATTATGAATAATGAAAGTTCCCATTAGTCACTGCCTACTGTGTGTCAGATGCTAATCCCAGTTGACCTCACTGATGTGGTTCCATTTACCCCTCCTAACAATCCTGAGCCTTCAGAGACCAGTTGTTGACAAAATAAATAAATAAAAACAAAAAATACATCACTCCCAGAGAGCTGGGCAGACAGGGAGGTTAGGGGTAGATGGAAGGTGAGAAAATGGCCCAAGGAGTATCACAAACAGAAAGAAGATGTGATGGGAAGTTATTTACAGTAATACCATTTCAGTGGGAAGCAGACTTATTAGTGTTTGGTAATCATCATGGTGGAAGCCCTCATAAAGAAGTACTTATAATCAAGGGATGCTCTTACATGGCTTATATTTTGTGCTCTTACATGGCATGATTCTGCCCACTGGACTGGGAGTTCCTAGGAAACTGTTTCTTTCATTTATGGAACTTCAGAATCCAGCTAGCACAGAATGGACTCCCATAAATGTTTGTTAAATTACATTGAATAATTATTTGAGGTATTTATTCATGACAAAATGGAGCTTTCAGAAATATTATGTAACATGCTCAAGGACAACATATCCTCTAAGTGACAGACCAGGGATTTCAACTCAAATTCCTGATTTTTTTCTCCTGCACTACACTGTTACGTAAGAATGATAATCTCTGATTGAACAATGACCCTTCAACTTCAGCTCATATCTGAGGGTCAGATCTCTTTCTCTAGCTATACTCTGAGAAAAGATATGACAGAGAGGCTCTTCACAAGGCAAATCAACTCCCCAAACTGAACCCAATCAACTGACAAGTCCCACATTCAAGCATTTGCTCTAATACTTTTCCCAACCCACGCTCTTTATTCACTTCCTTGATTCCTTTGTTTTCATACCTGCCTGCCCAATTAGCATATAAAGTCCTTGGAGGGCAAAGGCTTTGTCTGGTTCTTCCTTCTATTCTTCTTATCCTCTAGCAAAGACCTACAGCATCACAGGTACTGTATGTAATGTTCTTAAATTTAAAATGCTAAAAGCCAAAGAAATAAAAAGTGTGTTTCTGGATTTTCCAAGCATTTCCACAGTCATCTAATCTAACAACTCAATTGGAAATAAGGGGAAGGATTAGCCTCAACTTTCCTGAGAAACCAAGCCTCAAAGAGGAGAAGCAGTTTTGCCCAGATTTTACCCTGACTCCTCAAACTCCAAATCCAGTGTTCTATCCATTATGTCATAATATTCACTACACTTCTTAGAGCCACGAAGATGAGGCAACAAATAAGGATCAAGATTAACAAATTTGTGGTTACAAATTAATCACAACACAAACGGCACATACTGAATAAATGTGGAGAAACTTGCTTTAAAATAAACAAATGCTTGCTTAATGACACTTTGCTCTGGGTCACTCATTAGGTGAATCACTTGGAGGAGGCACTGATGATGAGAGAATATTACTGTTTGCCCTTATGGAGTTCATAGTCTAGTAGCAGAAGTGAGACTCAAACAGTCAAAGCTCGAAATCCTGAAGCCAGGAAAAATGAGAGAAGCAGCCTGAACTCATAGTTCCAGATAATAAAAGAAAGGCAAGGCAATAGTTAAGAGAATTTCACAGCTAACCTAATCTGTACACCTATACAGCTATTACAGGAGTTCAGAAGAGAGAAGAATCACTAACTGTATGTATCTTTAGTTTTTAAGTTGTTGTTTTTTTCCCCAGTTTGCTTTTTTTTAGGAGGAACATGATTTACCATGAAAACTGTGGCAGGGTTTAGGAACAGAATGTGCTTGAGGACTCATATGGGGATGAGGAGAGGGAAGGATAACAGAACAGAGGTGAAGGGTCAAAGACTCAAACACTATACTGAAGCTTCATAGATGCCTGCAGTTAGAACTAACTCTTTCCTCTGTTCCAACCACATTTGGTGATAGTCCCATTCTAGGCTTGCTTCAAGTTAGAAGAGATCTAGTTATTTGTGTTGATTACGTGACTGCTTCTCTCCTGGGCTATGAGCTTTGTCAAAGCAGAGGCTGTCTTATTAACCTGTGGAGTACCGCACAATACCTACTACAGAGCCACGCACACCATAAGCACACAATTTTATTAACTGAATTGAACCCTAGAAACTAAGAGCTTGGGATGACCTCCAAGATCATTTAATACAACGCTTTCACGTTGCAAATGAGAAAACAGAGACCAAAGTTACAGAGCAAGTCAGTAACAGATCCAGGACTAGACCTCAGGTCTCCAGACTCCCAGCCCACTAACTTGACAATGAGAGCCCTCTTGTACCCAAAGCACAAGAGCTCTTGGCTTACTCATCAGTTCAGAGACTACTGTGCCTGTGCAGTGGGGGTCGTTCACTGCTCTGAATCAGAAACTGTTGCATTCCGTTGAGAATCTAAAAATCAGGCTAAGTTCTTTGTTTCTAGTTAGAAGAGCTCAGAAAAACCGGGCAGAGCTACCCTTGTTTGATACAAAGATCCCAGGACACTCTGGGCTGCAGGCCTGGGTACAGGACAAGGAGAGTTTTCTTATGATGAAGCTGAAGAAAAACTGGAAGAAAGTGGAGGTGGGAACAATAGAGAAGTAGATTGCTGCCCAGCAGGCACCAACATTGAGAAAACACTCTTGATGAAAAGGAAAGAGATTATATTCCAAGCAGCTAATGACTTGGGAAATAAGAGAGAGGTTAATATCAGGACTCACTTAAGACTCCTCAGGGAAGCACCTAATTTGAGGCTTAATGGTATAGAGATCACACAAAAAATCAAACTGGAGACAGTGTGTGATGCCAAGAATAACTCCATTAAGAAAAACGCAGTTTAAGTGATGCAGGCCTCCTCCCTCTCCACCAACTGCCCTCCCCCACAACTTCCCCACAAGAATCATCTAGGGCACTTATTTAACAAACAGATTTTTAGGTCCCACACTAAAACTATTAAATCAGATCACCTGGGAATCTGAATTTAAACAAGCTCCCAGGTAGTTCAGATATTTGGCCAAATTCAGAAAACAAACAAAGTCCTCTCTCTCTATTCTCACCATTTGCTCCTCCACAAGCCTCGCTCTATTTGTCCCCTGATCTAGTTCTCCCAAGAGGGACTAGAGCAGCACTGTTCAATTGAACTTTGTACAGTAATGGAAATATTCTACATCTGTGCTGTCTAATACACTACACATTCGCCACAAGTGGCTACTAAGTACTTGAAATGTAGTAAGTGGCTACCTTACTGAACAGTGCAAGACTACATACAGCCAGAGTTAGGACCCTAGAAGAGAAAGAGAGGATGAGGCAAAAACTCAAAACAACTCCATTTAATTTTTTTTCTCGCATATTATTTATGTGCATTGCTTCATTCATTTATATAACAAATATTTTTTTTTGCTTATTATGTGCCAGGTACTATGGTACTGTTCTAGGTACTGGGGATACAGCAATGAGCAAAACAGACGAGCATCCCTGCCCTCAAGAGGCTTATGTTCTAATGAGGAAGTATGTATAGTGGTTAAAAAGCAAGGACTCTGGAGCCACACAGCAACACAGTTCCACTGCTAACCACCAGTGTGTTCTGTGAAAATCAATTAACTTCTCCATGCCTGAGTTTCTTCAGCTGTAAAATGGGAAACATAACACTGCCTAACGGAGTTTCTGGAAGGATTAAATTAGTTAACAGATATATGTAAAGTGCTTAGAACAATGCCTAACATACATGTACTGTTACTGTTATCATTGTACTTTGTTGTTGTTATGATTGGGAAGCAAGAAAATAAACCAATAGGAAAAAATATGTCTGATGAGTGGTATGGAGAAAAATATGGAGGACAGGAAGTGCCTGGACATGGGTTAAAATTTTTAAGATAGTACAGGAAATTAACTCACTATGCCCTCACTGAGAAGGTGAAGCTGATACCTGAGAAAAGACCTAAAGGAGGAAAAGGGACAAGCCACATAGATAATTGGGTAAGAATTTTATTCCCTTGTGAGGTACTTGGTTTTTACTAACACCATTTTATAGATGGGAGAACTGAGGTTCAGACTAAAGAATCTGTCCAAGGTCACATGGCCAATAAATAACTGAGTGTTCAGGACTGTCTGACTACAATCCCTTCTCTAGTGTTTGACCTGTCTGACCTCTATTCCTTTCTTCAGTGAACCAGGACCTTCTGGCACTGAGATTTAGAGATCTAATATGACTAGACAAGCTCTCTGGGTTAATGGGTTAACCAAAGGAGTTAAAAGCACAGGCCATTAAGCCACCCTGTCGACTCTGATAGACAATTTCAACCATCACTTCCTAAGCAGCTCCATACCAGGACCTCCATGTTAACTGCAGCCTATGCATAGAAAAATAGCAATTTATCAAGAGCAACAAGCCTCAACCACCAGGAAGGAGGGGTAAATTATACATCAGAAATAAAGGCTACTGCTCCCAGCCAGGCTTTTGAGGGGAAAACTGCTAGACGTGCATTGTGGCGAAACTAAGATCAAAAATTAGGTTTAACTTACTTAACCTTTTCTAATCTAACTTTAGTGGACAAGATTTATAGAAATGGGGGGGCGGACGATAAAACCCTATGCCCTCACTTTATTTATTTGTAAAGAAGTGAATGATTCAAAATAACTTCAACAATATTTTCTCTGTTTTACTTAGTGCTCATGAAATCCCTGTGAATATACTGGCAATTTATTCCAGAAAATTATTAATGATGTTAGGAACAGTTCAACTGAACTTTCTACAGTGCTATACTCTAGAATTAGATTGTAAATTCTAATCCACCTCAACAATTTGTAAGAGAAAAGTCACTTTCCCTTTCTGGGTTCCAGTTGCCTCATCAGTTTGAAGTAGAGATTAGATCAGATATTCTTTCCCTTTATTTCAACTTTGTTCTTTTTCAAAATGGTGTGCTAGTATTTTGTTGAGGATTTCTGTATTAATATTCTTAAGGGATATTGGTCCGTAATTTTCTTTTCTCTTGTTATTTTTATCTGGCTTTGGTATGAGGGTGACAGCCTCACAGAATGAATTAGGGAATGTTCCATCCTCTTCAATTTTTGGGAAGAATGTGAGCAGGACTGGTATTGATTCCTCTTGGAATGTTCAATAAAATTCACCAGTAAAGCCTCTTGGTCCTGGGCTTTTTGATTATTCAAAGTTTTTGATTATTGATTCACTCTTTTTGCTTCATTTTGGCCTGTTGGACTCTTCTATCTTCTTGAGTCAATGAGGTATAGTTTGTGTGTTTCTAGAAATTTGTCCATTTCACTGAGGTTATCTAATTTGTTGGCATTCAGTTATGCATAATATTCTCTAATAATCCTTTTATTTCTGTGGTGTCAATCGTAATATTTCCCCTTTCATTCTGATTTCAGTTATGTGTACTTGTCAGTTTAACTGAAGGGTCATCAGTTTTATTGTACTTTCCAAAGAACCAAATTTTGGTTTTGTTGATTCTCTCCACTGTATGTTACACTCTATTTCGTTTATATCCTCTCTAATATTTGTTATTTCCTTCCTCTGCTTACTTTAGGTTAAGTTTGCTCTTCTTTTTCAAGATCCTCCAGTACTATGGTTATGTCTCTAATTTGAGATCTTTTTTAATATAAGCATTTTAGTGCTATAAATTTTCCTCTCTGCACTGCCTTTGCTGCAACCTGTAAGTTTTGATATGTTGCATTTTTATTTTCATTTGCCTCAAGATGTTTCCTAATTTCCCTTGTGATTTTTTCTTTGACCCACTGGTTATCTAAGTTAATTTCCACATATTTGAATTTTCCAGTTCTCCCTCTGTTACTGATTTCTACTTCATCCCATTGTGGTTGGAGAAGATATGTTCTATAATTTCAACATTTTTTAATTTACTGAGACTTGTTTCATACCCTAACACATGGTTTACCCTGGAGAATATATACATGTTGTTGGATGAGTATTCTATTTATGTTTGTTAGGTCTAGTTGGTTAGAGTATTGTTCAAGTCCTCTATTTCCTTATTGATTTTCTGTCTAGATGTTCTATTATGCAAAGTGGTTTATTGTAACCTCCTACTATTAATGAAGAACTGTATTTCTCCCTTCAAATCTGTCAATATTTACTTCATATATTTTGAGGCTCTGTTTGGGCATAGTTCATTTCAAGTTTATCCTCTCTGAGGTTTGTTGGGCTTCTTGAATGTCCATATTCATGTCTTTCATTAAATTTGGGAAGTTTCCACCATTGTTTTTTTGTATATTCCTTCTACCCCTTTCTCTATTCTCCTTCTGGGACTTCTTTAATGCATATATTGGTATGCTTGATGGTGTCCCATAGGTCTCTAGGCTCTGTTTGCTTTTTAAAATCCTTTTTCTCTTCTGGTCCTCAGCCTAAGTCATTTCAATTTTCTTGTCTTTGAGATCACTGATTCCTTCTTCTCCCAGGTGCAATCTGCTGATGAAACCTAGAGAAATTTTCATTTCGGTTATTATGATCTTCATTCTTTTTGGTTCCCTTTTAAAAATTCTCTCTCTTTATGAAGATCCTCTTATTGTTTGTTCGTTTTTTTCTGATATCCTTTAGTTCTATCTCTGTGTTTTCCTTTATTTCTTTGACTATTTTGCCTCCATGGTTTCTGATGAGAAATCCGCACTAAGTCTTACTGGATGTCCTTTGTATGTGATGGTTTGCTTCCCTCTTGCTGCTCTCAGAATTTTCTCTTTATCTTTGATGTTTGACATTCTGAGTAGTACCTGTATGTGTCTTGGAGTAGGTCTATTCCAACTTATTCTGAATAGAGTACGCTGCTCTTCTTGGACATGGAAATTAATTTCTTTCATGAGAGTTGGGAAATTTTCAGCCATTATTTCCTCAAATACTCTATCTGTCCCTTTACCCTTGTCTTCTGTTTCTGGAACTCCCATGATACATATGTTGTTGCACTTCATATTATCATTCAACTTCCTGAGCCCCTGCTCAATTTTTTCCATTCTTTTCTCTCTCTTCTTCACTCTCTTCAATTTCAGCTCCTTTGTCTTCTGCATCACTTATTCTTTCTTCTATCATTTCGAGTCTGCTTTTGTGTGCCTTTAATGTGTTTTTAAAATAATGATTCTTTTTTCTTTAAAGATTTATTTATTTCTCCCCACCCCCTCATTGTTTGCATTTGCAGTGTGTGCTTGTTGTATACTAGCCTTCTTTTTTTAGGAGGCACCGGGAACCAAACCTGGGACCTCCGATGTGGGAGGGAGGCGCCTAATCACTTGAGCCACCTCTGTTCCCTGCTTTGTGTCTCTCATTATGTTTTTCTCATGTTTCTTGTTGCTTCAGCTCGCTGTCTTGCTTATTATCTTTAGGAGGCACTGGGAACCAAACCTGGGACCTCCCATGTGGTAGGTGGGAGCTCAATCACTTGAGCTACAACTGCTTCCCTTAATGTGTTTTTCTTTTTTTAAAACAATTTATTGAAGTATATCATTCATACATGAACATACATAAATTATAAGCATTCGGTAAACATCGTGAACTTATAAAACATGCATAACATCATACAGGGCTCCCACACATCATCCCACCCCCAAACACCCTGCATTGTTGTAAAACATTTGTTAACAAATCATGAAAGAGCATCGTCAAAGTATTACTACTAACTGGGAAGCAGGTGTGGCTCAATCGATGGGGCTCCCGTTTACCATATGGGAGGCCCCAGGTTCGCTTCCCGGGGCCTCCTTGTGGGGGCGGGCCGGCCCGCGCGGCGTGGTGGGCTGATGCAGCAGGACCTCACAGCAGGGAGAGGATAAGCAGACACAGAGAGGGCACACAGCAAATGGACACAGCAAACACGGGCAGCAAGGGGGGGATAAATAAATAAATAAATAAATAGATCTTTAAAAAAAAAAAAGTATTACTACTAACTATAGTTCATATCTTTCTCCCCTATACATTTTTTTTGAGGATTTATTTATTTACTTTTATCCATTTTTACCTACCCCCACACCCGTTTTTGCTGTTGCTTTGTCCATTCTCTGTGTAACTCTGTGTCTGTTTCCTGCCCTCTCTTCTTATCTCTCTCCTCCTGTCTTGACTGGGATTTGATCCTCGGAATCTTCGATGTGGGAGAAAGGTGTCCTAGAGCCTGCACCTCCTTAGTTCTTGATTTTTCAGTGCATCTCGTCTTGGCACTCCCTTGTGTCACTCTCCTGTTATGTCATCATCTTGCTGCATGGCTTGAGGGGCCTGGCAGCGCACCCACACACAGGGCCTGGTGGCTCACACGCCTTATATATTTTTCTTTTTTTTATTTTTACTGGGAGGTCCCGGGGATCGAACTTAGGTCCCTCCATATGGGAGATGGATGTCCAACCACCCAAGCCACATCTGTGCCCCTGCTATATCTCTTAAGGTTGACCAAAGACACCCAAAGTTACAGTCCTTTCCCATATAGGATGGTCATATAATAAATCAGGCCTAGTTTATCACCAGCATTCTAAAAACCAGACCTAGGGAGAAAAACTAAGTCTGGGGACACATGCATGGTTTCTAATACAGCGAATGTTTAGTGTACCCCGATTATCACAAAATCAGGTCAGCGAAAATATTTGCACCCTTAATGTGTTTTTTATCTCACCTATTGTGTCTTTCATTCCTATAAGCTCTGTTATTTTTCTATTCAGGTTTTCAAATTTTTCTTTGTGCTTACCTAGTGTCTTCTCCTCCACCCCCAAGATGGCTCTCTCATCTGTCCAATAGTCTGCTTGCTTGCTGTGTCTGCTCATTGATTGCTCGTCGTGTCTGTTCATTGTCTCTGCTCGTGTACACTAATCTACTCTTCTTTAGGAGGTACTGGGAACCGAACCCAGGACCTTCCATGTGGGAGGCGGGTGCCCAACCACTTGAGCCACATCTGCTCCCTGCTCGTTGTGTCTGCTCGTTGCATCAGCTCATGTGTCTGCTCGTCTTCTTTAGGAGGCACCAGGAACTAAACCCAGGACCTCCCATGTGGGAGGCTGGCGCCCAACTGCTTGGGCCACATCCGCTCGCCAACCAGTGTCTTCTTGATGTCCTTTATCTCTTTAGCCATATTGCCTTTCAACTCATTGATGTGATTTAGAAGATTTTTATGAACCTCATTGATTAGTTGTCTCAAATCTTGTGTCCTACCTGGGTCTTTGATATTTTCCTTTGCTTGGGCCGTATCTTCCTTTTTCTTGGTATGGTTTGTAATTTTTTGTTGACATCTAGGCATCTAATTAAGGTGGCGAGTTTACTCCGATGCTCAATTTCCCTCTCTTACATAGCAATTTAGTGGCAGGAGACAGTGTGTTACTGACATTCTTTGATTCTTGGTTCAACCTGTTCTAGCTCTTTAGGATTGTCCTTGTTTAGTTGCTCAAATCTGGGCCATGGAACCAGTAATGGGTTGCAGACCCACTTCTAAGGACCCTGGGGAGGGAGGCTGTAAAGGCCCAAAAAAGCCTCTCATTTATTTACTTTTAGTTTCCTTGCATGCACTTCCTTAGTCAGCCAGCAGATGATGCTCTTTGGCAGACCTCTCAATTCAAACCCTGGTTAGAATGTGTTTGCTGTAAGCCTGACTACAACAATTTGACAGAGGTTCCTGCCTCAGAGCTATTCAGAGCCTTGGAAATCAAACTTTCTCAGAAGCTGTTTTCCAACCTTTGCAAGCAGCCCCCTTTTTCCTGGGTAGGAAATAATTCCACTACCATCTGCATCCTCAACAAAGAGTACCAGTCAGTAGGGAGGGTGTTTGAGGGGGTTGGATCTCTTTAGTCCCAGGCTAATTCCCAGGGCAAACAATGGCACAGTCCCACCCAGCCTGGAAGGGATTGTGAACACAGTAGACCACATTTGTTGACAAAAGGCTGAATCAGCCTTAGGCTGCCTCCCTCTCTAGTCCCTTCCTTGGGGAGGTGGCAACCTGCTGCCCCCTTTCCTTAGTTGCTGGCCAGAGGCCAGAGGGCTCAATGCTGTGGGCTCCAAGGGTGGGGGGATGGGCACCAGCAGTTGCAGTTTTTACTCACAGTTTTCCCACTGAGATTCTTTTCCTTTACCCCTCTCTCTTCTGGGTGGTATCCAACCTACCCCTGGTGTTCTAAGTCCTAGTACATTTTTTTCCAGGCCATTTGTGCCATCTTGGTCAACTGACAGCCTTCAGGTTATTTCTAAAGATATGCTATATAGGGGGGAAAAGGCTTCCATGTTTCAAGTGCCATGCAAATGTTTGGCATGCTTTGTACTACCATTCATATCTAAAACTATGGGCTGGTTAGTAAAAACAAGGAAAAATGTATTCAAAGAGAGGTGTCTTAAACAACTTTTCTCTAAACATAGTTTCTTATAGCTCTCTTTTATATTTCTGGCCTCTTTCCAAGTATTTTTAACACTTGGTAATGTTGGAGTAGAAATGCAAGCTGCATACTTACAACTGACAAGGAAGGTGAGGCTTGGGGTTTTTCCACCAAGTTGGGACAAAATTGCCATGCCTTCTTTTCCTAGCCGTACAGGCTTCTCTCCATGGCTGCCTATGCAGAAATTGACAATCTGGTAGCTGCCTGGAAGACCAGTTGAAAAAGCAGCAGCTGGTTGTGTTTTTTGTCTTATTCTGGAACTACTAGAACATGATGGTGTTTCTGGATTTGTGGCTTGCTTTGTAACATGACACAAGTTACAGCCAAAACATAAACACAGCAGGAGACAGAAAAAGGGCAGGACACAAGAAAAATACTCACAAAACTAAGGAAGTGTTATCACTAATGGGCACTGTTTAATGTACACATGTTGAATAAGTCAATATGTGAGTAGTCACTGGTGAAATTGTTTTATTGTATTATGATCTGTGCACATTAAGTGCCCTAAAACATCAGAACCAGAAGAACCTTTAGATATTAACTAGTCTAGCATCACTTTTATTACGGATGCAAAATTTAAGGGCCAGAGAGTAAACAGCCTTATCCATGGTCACAGAGGCAAGACAAGGGGCAAGGCTGGGATCAGAACCCATGACTAAGCTGTTTGCAGACTTGAGTATAAAGTATGTAGGAAAGGAATATACTAAGAACTTTATTTACAAACAAATCCCCAAAGGCAGTTTAAGAATCCCCAAATTTACAAACGCCACTTTTTTTTTTTTGCAAACAACTCTTTATTAGGAATATCTGGAATCACTAAACTAATTAAATATATATATATATATTTTTTTTTAAGATGCTTAGATCACATAAATGTTACACGAAAATTACAGGGATTCCCATGTTCCCCAACTCCTACACCTCCCATAACATCCCACATAAACATCTTTCAACTTTTAAAACAGATATTGACTGGGTGGGATGCATTCTTGAGCTAAGTAAATCACTCCTATCTACCAATGCCTCATCAAATGCTTTTCAAAATCTCACCTCTGGAAAATGAGAAATTATTACATGTCATGGACCTCTGAATCCACTTAAGAATAGTGAAAGCTACATATAGTAAGTTCATTAAAGCAAAATGTCTAAAACAGAGTACCAATTTGTAAAGGGTAATGAATGCAGTGTTCATCTCCAAGATGCTGTCCACGGTTTCCACAACCAATCTTGGAAGGAGTATATCTACAGTGGTATTAAAGGAAATGAAAATTAAATTCTCAAATCTGGAATTAAAGGCTGCTTGAAATTTTGTCCCAACTTCTACTCTCCAGCACTCCTCACCTAACAAAAGTCTAGACAAATTGTAAAGGTGCCTGGCTTTCCAGCTTTGTTTAAGGAGAAAGAGAAGTGAGTACTCACTTTTATTCACAAATCTTATGCCATTCCTCTAAATTAAAATCATCCTTCAGGCCCAGCGCAAGGGTCCCATCACCACGCAACTGTCTCTAAAAAACCCATGTCAATGTGATCGTTCCTGTTTGGTTCTGAACACTTTTCACTTTTTTTCCCAGCATCTCCCACTGCCTCTCCGTCCCACCCACCCCCCCATTCACTTAATTTAGCCTATACTCTAGCCACAATGGTCTAGTTGCTTCTCTCCAAGTACAGCCAATACTCCCTGTCTCTGGAGCTTTGCTCTGTCTGGACTGTGTTTTCCCTATCAAAATAATATCCACCCAGTTACGGTATACTAGAAAGAAGACTGGACTCAGAAGATCTGAGTTGGAACCCCAGCTCCATCAATTCCTAGCCAAGATTCCCACACCCAAGTCTACCCAGTTCTTGTAACTAGGCAGCACCTCCTCCATATATAAAACCAGATAACCTGATTTAACATATTTGAGAGGTTGTTAGGGATACCGAATACCCTAGGCTCTCTAAGTGATATGACAGTACATAAGGTATGATCTCTGCCCTTTCTATGAATGGGAAAAAGGAGGTAGCAGATCCTGGAAGGGGTTAAAACTGGTCTGGAGTCAAGGCATCAAGGTCCTGGTCTCACCTCTGCCACAGCATCTGTGGGATTTGGGTAAGAGCCCGCCCTTTATTCGGCCGCAGCTCTCCCCTGAATAATGAGCAGGGGTTAGACTCAGCGATTTTTAAGGTCCCTCCCAGCTTTGATTTTCTGTGGAAAATAACCACAATACTAGTCCATTCATGAGGTAAGCCAAAAAGACAGTACAGATAATGTCTCATGTAACCAGAAACAAGCTGCTAGATTCAGTGGAAGCTGCTCTGTGACTGCTAGATCCAATGAAACCT